>OMLP01007680.1:12620-27347 GCA_900302685.1 Spondyliosoma cantharus | reverse complement strand
TCGTCATTGTTGAACATTCATTTCGGTTTTTGGACAATGCAAACCTTGTTTAATGCCTGTATAAATGTTAGTCTCTAGGTTGTGAGCATGCAGTTAATGTGTCAATTGAATATAAACCTTGTAAACGGACTTTTTGCAAGCTTTAAAGTAGACATGTTTCCACATGCTAGTCTTCAGGATTTTCTGTATGTTTATCTGCTAACAGGAGCTTGAGACCTGTGTGCTGTGTGGAGACTGCATGTTACAGAGCCTTATGTGTTTTTCTGTTGATTTGTACAGGTATGTGCATTATGTTCATTATAATTAATCTGGCATAGTGTTTACATGTGTTTACACTGGTTGCATTAAGCATGTAAAAGAAATTCATGTTACTAGATACATTGAGCATTTTATAATTTATTTCATTCATTTTCACATTTTTATTTAAAAGTATTTTTGTAGTTAAAACTAAAGGTTGAATCAGTCATGTATGTATGTGCAGTCCGCGCCAAGCTAGCTGAGAGGAGGAGCTTGAGACCTGTGTGCTGTGTGGAGGAGACTGCATGTTACAGAGCCTTATGTGTTTTTCTGTTGATTTGTACAGACAAATTCACCGCCCTGCCTTCATTAAAAGAGCAACCAGCAGCTGGTCGTGGTCCGGGTCCTTCCTTCATTCAGCACAACGTAGAACATACAAGAGTTGACGGGTGTGCATCTGATTTGATATAAAACTGTTAAAGACTATGCATGCCCGTTACATATGCAAAGAGACAGTGAGAATCAGCTTGGAAAGGATCAGATCAACAAGGGGAGGGTTCACTAAGAGAGCAGTGCGGACATCTATTCATTTTTTCTTCAGATAGGTAAGTTGTAGATCAAGAAATGTATTCAGCTTTTAAAAAGCCACTGGTGCTGAGGAGCTGACCTCGAATACACCTGCCAGATGGCCGATTCACAGCAGCTCCATCGCATATACTCAAAGGCTTTTAGCTGAAGGCAGTTCAGTGTAATATCATGCTACTTAGAGCCCAGTGCCCGTTAGGGGGCCGTGACTTCAGGAATCAAACACTTAAAAATTGAAAGGTCATAACACCTGAACCTAAAAACACTTATTATGCTATCACCTCTTTTCACAGCCATAATAACAAGTTTTTACCCTTCAAACATTGCTCCATATGATCTATAAATGCCCAGTGAATGACACTTGTGCAGGTACATTTTAATTTGACTATTTCTGACATGCAACCCCACGCCTCAATGGGGGTTACAGAAGTGACAGACGGCGGTAATGGAGCTGTAATTTGGACTTTAATTTAGGGCACATAAAGAAAAGATTCACGCTGAGCACTGGAGCCAAATATCCGGACAAAGTCAAGGACTTGCGCTCTTTCAGAGGACCCCTACAACTAAGAGTTACAAAATACTTTCATCTAGTGTTCATCAACTGACCTTGACATGCACGAAACCACAGATGCCAAATGTTTTTTTTTAATTTATTTAAAGTCATCAGTTTGAAAACTGTCTGTAGCTGAGCCAATGCCTTCAGGAGGCTGTACAGTAGACTTCTTCAGAGCTAAAACATTCATCAATACACACATCACTTCACAGCAGACTGAGGAGCATCAGACATGTTCCCTCGCCGTCATGACTTCATTTTCTTTTATCCATTCCATTATTTGATAAGGAATTTGAGTCACATCACTTCTGTCAATACGGTCTATTTAAACAGCTGCGTGCTATTGACTGTTAATGAGAGACGCTGGAGGAAAAACATGCTCCTCGCTTCAATGGATTTATTGATGCAGTAAAGAGGCATATGAGAACATTTTAAGGAGAGTTATCATTTGCTTTCCCTGCAGTTGTATACACAGTAAATACTTTATGTTTATGCCACTATAAGTGAACAGGCTGTCTGGGCTGTCGTTTAACCTAACAAGGATATTGCCTGCATCTCCAAAATGTCAACTTTGTTATTAGCTTGGCCTTGGTGCATCTTTTGACTATTCACATGGCGTATAATTTTAGTTCAGTATAGCTGGAGGTTATAATCAGCCCATATGCCTTCATTTGGAGATATAACACGAGCATCGGCAAAACAAAACTTAGCAGGCTTCTATCCGGGAGCAACAGGAAGTCAAATCTCTGCCAATGAGCTACTGCTGATTGGCAGGTTGTTAAGTTAGAGCTGATATTTGATATTAAAAGTCTAACACTGCTGATATAAGAGACTACAGACCTGTGATCTGAATGAATGTCTCTTACAATACGAGCACATGGCAGTGCAGTGAGGTTATAGGTGCACACTCACACAGGTGACACTGTGCACCTATTTCTGCTCAGGTTTGACTTGGGCGGAGCTATGCTGGAATTATGTGAGGTAACTAAACTTAATGATCCAGTAGAAATGAAGAAGGTGTAAACTCTATTTTGCAGGGTGTGTTTAAACCTCTCAGACGAGGTTTCATCGCACAAAACAAGTAAAAACACACATGTCGATTATTCGATTGACAAAAGCTTAACTGGGAACCACTTTGATAATTGGTTAACTGTTCGAGTTATTTTTCAAGCAAACGTGCCAAAAAGCTGCTTGTTGAAATTTCACTGGTGAGAGAGATTTACTGCCTTTCTGTTTTTATATTATTTTTAATTTAATATTTTGTGGTGTTAAAGGTTTGTTCTTCAGACATCTGAAGACAGCACAGGAAAACCGATGAGCACATAAGGTATTTCGCGACAGAAACTAATCAATTACAAAAATAATCTGCATCTAAAATCAATAATATGTTATTGCCAGAGAGGAAAGAAATTTCATTTCCAACAATTTTCATAATAGATTAATCGCCATGTTTGTTTCCAGCATCTTAAACAAACAGATTTGTTGCTTTACTTTGTCATTTATGATAGTAAAATAAAAGTCTTGCAGTTTCTGACTGTTGGCAGGACAAAAGACTTTACTTCAGGTGCGGGGAAACTGTGATGAGTGATGATTTTTTTTAATTTTTTGGATTAAACCATTAATCAATTAATTGTGAGACTAATTGTTAGATTAATCGATAAGAAAAACCCCATTAGCTGGAGTATTAATTGCTGCCCTTGTTTGAACACAAAAAATGAGGACATTAGCTGCTGAAGTGAGGATCAGACCCACTAAATAAACAATACATAAGAGAAGAGTGGAAGCTGTTCATTAACAGAACATTAATCAGCATTTATTCTGTCAGTGGATTAATCATTCCAGTCACTTTCTTTTATAAATTGCCAAACTTTTCTTAGTTCCAGCCTTTTAATGTGCAGGTGTTTATTATTGTGGACTTTTTTTAATCTGTGGGTGAAAAGAAGCCGCTTAGAAGAAAAGCACACGGGGAAATGTGACGGCCATTTTTTACTACTTTCTGGCATTTATAGATCAGGCAATTAACTGAGAAAATCATTAGAAGATTAATTATCTGCCAATGATTTTCTTGATTAATAATGTAAAAAGTCAATAGTCACAGTGCTACAATACATCCTGGATGTACAGCAGAATATAAATGTTATGTCGAGGGAGAATGGCCTCAGAGCACAACGGGAAGTTTCCGGAGAAACGTGGCACGACGGCCATGAATCGTCTGTGAATGTTATAACCTCAAACTTCACATCAACTCACCTAAAACATTAGAAGAACTGTTTTATCCTAACATGATATTAGTGTGCAGCCTTGTTGTAAACTGTAACATGACAAACTAAAGTCCTTTCGTTAATTTTTCAACTTTGCCAATAAGCACCAGTCGCGTTAGTGTAATTCATCTGGAAAATATCTAACGACCCTGCGTTTCTTGGTTTGATTGGTAATTGTGTCACGTTTTAATATGGAGTGTTAGAGTGAATCACACTGCAAACAGTTTCAGTTTCAATGTTTAATAATGTTTGCCTCATTATGGTAAGAGCTGCAGGGTGTTCGCTGCTGCAACAACTAATATAATGCCATTTGAACTTCTGAAAAAAAAATGTTTTTCTAATTTTGAGCATGCTCAGTTGAAGGACTGCTGAAAGACAATCACTAGAGTTTCGGCTGCTTTTTGCCGTGAGGGTGCTCTCAAGAAGAAACAATAACCATCTCACTCTAAGCTTTATCCCTCTGAGTAGTCCAACAGATAAAACAGTGTGTTATGCACAGAACTTGCCGGTGTTGTTGCTTTGCTGTAAGTTAACACTGAGCATCAATAAATGAATTCCAGCAGGTCTGCAAAAATGCTGCAGCGTGCTGATTCATTTTACAGATTTGAGTGACAAAGCTATTCATGTGAAATACCTTTGTTCTAATCCACTTGTCAGCTACCTCAGGCTTTTTTTGATGTGGAGATAAATGAGAGCAGTAGGCATGAAGGTATTTAATTATTTTTTGCTAGAGGACATACAGTATATGTATTACATCTTTCTGTCCTTCCGCTTTTCCTGTACAGTATTTCTACTTTATCTGAGGATGCAGCATTTATGCTTAAAGGGATAATTCACCTCAAATTATAAATACATACTTTTACTCTTACCTGCAGTCATATTTATCCATCTAGATTGATTTGGTGTGAGCTGCCAAGTGTTAGAGATGTGAGCTTGGCGATAGCTGCCTTCTCTCAAATATAATAAAACTAGATGAGAAAAATATGTTTCGAAAAAAACCTAACGGCAATATTTCTTTCCAGAAATCATGACCCGGTTACTCAAGATAATCCACAGACTTTGTTGTGAGCCGATCACATAAATATCTGTCTGTCTGTGCGTGTGTGAGTCTGCACAGATGTATGTAGTTATACATGTAATATTCTATATTTTTGCTTTTATAAAATATCATGTTTTTCCCCTTGTTTTTCTCAACAGGGACTCTCTGGGTGGTGTCTTGATTGGTGGTTCGCTGTGTCTTAATGTCACAACCAAGACAGAAAGGTCCCTGCAAAAAAACTTAAATTGGACTAAACTGTGTTTCATCAGACAGACATCTCTTGTAGATTAGTCATGGAAAATTAGAGCTGTGTGAGGTTCTTTTTTCATATCAAGCAGCAAAAAAGTTGTAGCATGAAATATTTCAATCAGCTCTTCCTTACTTGACATTGCCCATCATGCAATGTGACTATTGCACATGTGCACATTGCTGAAATGATATACTGAGCAGCCCTAGTTCATTATATGCAGACATCTCTGGAGCCAAAATCTCCAAAACTATCTAGATCGATAAGTATAATCTATATTTTTGATTTTGGGGTGAACTTTCCCTTTAAGTCATTCTTTAGTGGTAGTAGTAATATTACAGGCCGAGTTAAACCTTGCTTTATATAATATTTCAGATATTCAAAAGTCAGATATAAGTAATTCTGATGATCATCCTGTTCATGTGATATTTTCTGAATTTGACCTAATCTTGTGTGAAAGTGGCCATCTAGATGTTAATGGCTCAAGATAACTCAAGTGGACACCATTTAAATGCACACGTCGGCTCAGATATTTGGTGGGCAGCTGGTGAAAATAACACAAGGCAGGATACAGGAATACTAATATCAGTGAGCTGATTGGCTGTTCTCCAGAGACAGTGAGGGGGAAATGGGTTGGTTGTAGCCTGGATGCTGTCATCAGCCTTCCACTTCCCCCTGCTGTAAGAGAGGTCACATGACATCTGTGTGGAAAAGCCTCTGAATCCAACACGAATAACCGCGGCTCAACATGACTCTGGTGTTTGAGGCATGTGGAAAGACTGAACAGCTTTTTGGGACATGTCGACACATGAGAGCTAACTCCAACCCTCACAGTAACCAAAACCAGGATTTTCACTCTAACCAGGCAATCACAACCGTTTTCTCAGTCTCTGTATTGCCGGTACTAGTGCGTATTAGTGCTCAGAATAAATTTGTCAAAGCCTGACAGCTTGTGTGTGATAACAGTCTGTTCATTCGATACAACTTTGCTGATTCCTCCTGGGCCACCGAGGCAGCGGACACGAAAAGAAATGGCAACAAAGCAGAGAATAAAGCAAAGAGTTGACGTGCATTGAAAATACACTCAGCCTACAATTTCTGTATTACTGTCATGAGCAGGAAAATATGTATTCCAATGTGTATGAAAAGGCTACTAGGAAGTACTGAGAGGGAACCCACTGAATAAGTGTTTGCAATCACTGAATAAGTGATCAAATTTGGAGGGGGGAGCGTGAAAGGCAGGCTTGCCCCTCCCTCTTTGCCACCACTGAGGTGCACTTGAGCAAGGCCCTAAACTCCAACAGCTGCAGTGGAGCGGATCTGTGCTGAGCAGCTACCAGGTGTTCCTGAACCATTCTCTTTAACTCGATCAAGCCTAATCCAATATCAAACTCAATAGTCCTGTACCACTTTAAATATTAAACAAGACATAACCACTTAATCATAATTTAAGATCACCAGATCTATGATGCATCAAACTGTGTTCACTCACAGAAAACAGCCACCTAAAAACGCCTGATGTACTAAATCATGACTTATAAATTATTCTCTGAGAAATGATGACAAACAAAACATCTCACAGTGCAGATACACACCAAAAGTATATATGAAACACTGCTTTGGGTTGCACCCCCAACATTAATTTGATATTTGCTTCAAAATTTCCTTCCAAAATTCGACAACTTCTGCTTAAATCATGACGCTCTGTGTGTCTCGTCATTCAGACACCTCACATGAAATAAATGTATTAGCACAGAATATCATGTCCACACTTGACCTAAGTTCAGACTTCATCAGCATAGACGAGGCAGTGAAAATAATAAACTTTCAAGTTAAAATCATATTACATACACAGCCTGATGACAGCTACCACATGGAATCTACAAGCTGGACAACAACTCCTGTGTGACCATCCCCCAATGAAGCATGTGCACATTTCTAGAAGTATTATATATCTACCTGATTTGCAACAGGATGCCTCACATCATCAATAACCTCAAATTAAAAATCCCAAATATTCACGATTTAAACATCATGCATCAGACGAAATAACTTATCAATAACATTGATTGTATGTAGCAGCGGGAGGAACCCAACAGCAACTTGGTGTTTAAGATGCAATTATGATATGCAGAATAATAAAGCAAGGTGTCACAGCACTTTAAGTGGATTTTTCTGTAATATTGAGCTGAATATGAACTGTGAGGTGAAAATGTGAATATGGCTACTTATTCTACGTGCAACAGATGGCAATTCTGGAAGCCAATATTTCATTGAGTTAAATTATATGAATGAGCTGTGAGCAAGGCAGTCAAAACAGCCAATATAAAGTATAATATTAGCCTCTGCAAGAGACACAAGGCTGGACTGAACCAAACCTCAAAACAATGATGATAACCTGAGGGGAAATATGCAAAGTCAATTATGTCCATAAAACTCATATTTCCACTGTGTAAACAAACAACATGAAAGCATCATAACGCACCTGCCATACAACCACCAATGAACAATGAGCTTAGCCACAACAAAGTCGGCTTATTCATAATTAATACCAATGCAAACAGGCACAAACAGCAAAGGCAGCAGCCTCCATCAGAAATTAACAGCAGGAATGTATTGAGAAAAAGCACATCTGAAAAGCCATGAAACAAGCAGCGCAGCCGCCTCATAACAGCACACAAACCCAAATAAACAGTGCCAAGACATCAACTCAGATAATTAGAAAAAACAGCAATTACTTAGCTTGTTGAAGTGAAGCAGTGGTCTCTGGTGTCTCAGGGGAGGACAGCCAAGCAGACAGCCGGGCGGCAAACTCACAACTTCCAGGCTGGAGAGAGACAACCTCTCCCAGTCAAACATCCAGAACCAGAGGAGGGAGAGCAGCTGAACCGCCATTATTCCATCCACAAGGCATCCTGAGGGCACATGAGGGACAGTTGCCACACAAGTTTAGCTATGCTAGTTTAAAAAAGGCTTGTAACCATGGTAACAGATGAAGCCAGATGACCAAGATGTCAAAAAAAACAACAACAAAATAAGCCCTGATTGTTCTACTTTTGAATACAACTAAATTAAAATGATGCCTGATGCTGGGTCACTGTAGATGAGTAACAGACAATATTCCTCACATGGCGGGAGACGAGTTACCAGCTAATCATTACCTGGTGCAACATTTTTGTCATGCTGAGTAACATTATGTCTCTAAACCAATACAACCACTTCTGGATTGAACACAAACTAACATTATTATAACTGCCTGGTCACTTGAAAGACACTTTTGCTCACCAGTAGCCATAAACACAAAGCTAAACACCAGAGTTAGCATACAAGCTAACAAGCTAGGTGGTGGCAATGGTTCTCCGCCATTGTTTACAGTTTGAGCTTGAAAGTATCTGACCAGGTGAGAGCAGACACTGTGTTACAGACTACAGCTTTGATTAAGGGGTGAATAAATAGAGTCTGACTTCTTACCTTTCCAACGTGTATCCTTTTTATCATTAACATTTGTCTTAAAGGGCTGAGCTGTGATTTCAGCTGCGCCATAGCAGCTCCTAGTCCGGGTTTCGCGCCATTCAGGCATAAAGTTCAGGTGGAAGACATGTTGTTGTTGTTGTTGTTGTTAAATTCATGACTTCAAAATACAGCACGATTATGTAGAGCCGTTATTGTAGACGTCAATGTGTGATAGTAGCTGGAGTCTTGGCGTGGAGGGAGGTCGGCGGTTAGATGCTCCGAGTTCACAGGTGCAACGAATCAGTCTGGGGTTGCCAGGTCTGTGTGACAAACCAGCGCAACTGGTCAATAAAACAAGCCCAAATACCAGAAATCTGCAGCAGCCTCTAAAACGAGGCTCTAACATATGCCGAATTTACAAATAGGCCAAAATAATTAAGAATTTGCCTTGACGGTGTTTCCCAAAGTGTATAAAGTTTCTCCCCACTCAACAACTCACAGAATTGAGGGATTTTTTAATGGAGTCTGGGGAATTGCTCCCCCACGTGATCTCCCTGCTGTTGTTGACTGTAGTTTATGTGGCTGATCTGATCTACAATTTGTTGGTGTTCAAGTTTTCCATCAGATTTAGTGCAAAACGTTCCTAAAATATTGTAAATCATTGTTAATACTGATCAGATTAGTGTTATCCTGGACATTTAAATTAACACAAAAAGGATGAGTGTTGCACAACATTTACGATGACGTCATTGTATAGACTGATAGAATGATTTTATTTCACTCAGATCCACTGATACATATTATCCCGTTGATTCACAGCTTTTTAATGACATCCACAATAAACATGTGATAATATATTTGCTGAATTGAAATTATCGTAGTTTACCCGCCAAATGTTAACCTTCTTCCTCCAGGCAATATACTTTTCCCAGGGGTCGCTACCTGGCTAACTGTAAACTTTTTAGCCTCACAAACTAGTTGAGACATTTAAAAAGGAGTAAAAAAAAAAATGCAGACCTGGCAACCGTGCTAATAATAAGCATGCCTCCAGTGAAGCCAATGAAGCCATGATGAGAAACACTTACATGGAGTTAAAACTAAAGTAGTTAAGCAGACCTTTTATCCAAAGTTTAATTACATTTTCTGTATTGTAACAAAGATTAGCAGACAAGGGCAGGAAAGATTTATCAGTTACGAGAATCATAGTTGGTTCATTTCCCTCAGATGGATTTATTTTAGCTCTTTGCTGAGGCTGCACGGGTCCTTATGGAAGGCAACAACTACAGTACACAGTTTGCTTTTATTACACAAGAGAACAACAGTTACAGCACTCATGTCCTGCACCCTGTGATGCTGAAGCAGAGGCTGGAGATGGAGATGGTCTGTAGCTCTCAGCCCACCACAGAGGAGGTGGGAGATGGTGCTTAAGATGGAGTTCAGTTTAGTCCTCATCCTCCCCTCTGCTGCTGCCTCGAGGCTGTCCAGAGCTTTTTTACATCAGTTTGTTTATCCTGCCTGCCTCCCCCGCTGCGGTGCTGCCTCCCCAGCACACCACTGAACACAACGGTGGATGGTACACACTGTAAAGAAAGGATTGAGGGTGTCAGTCATGTAAAATCATGTTTCGTAACCTAATCATCAGTCCATGTGTCCATAAGCAGCTAGTCTATTTATAGAAATGTGTTTCATCAGCAACGCAGGACCTTCACATCTGCATGCACATGTGGATGCAGAGGTTATATTGACTGCGTAAACTGCCAGAGGGCAGTGTGAGATGTTCAGAAGGGAACTCGTGCTCCTCTACACGTATATTACTCAAAATATTCTTTCAGCGCTCCCCTCACTGTGCATACTGAACCAGCCGCAGCCCTCTGACCTTTCAAGAAAACTTTCACTCCATCTATTGTGCAATGACTCGGCACATTTTTAAATTTATGCGCATTATATAAATTTGATAAGTGTAGAAAATTCAGATGTGCTCTGTCACCACTAATGATGAATTATTGACCATCTGTACCAGAAGCTTTTGAAGTATAAAATTGGTGCATAATGAGAATTTGGTTCGGAGGCAGTTTCAGTTCCCCCCCTCTCAGCTGGCATCCACAACACGGCGGCAAAGACTGGAGATCTACTTGCTTCTAACAACGTGTTTGCGTACACGATGGCAGCCTCACACATGTCCTTCATCTGTACGGACACAAGATTCAATTTTCACATGATCGCTGGGAGCAGTGTAGGTTCGAGGCTGTGACCAAGGACGAGTCTACTCGATTGATCCCGAAAACCTTCAATCTAATACATTGACACAAAATCATAAAAAATACGAAAGTTTTACAGCTCTTTTTATTGTTAATATTTCATTTTAAAAACCTCATAAAAAGGAGTTATTACAGCAGCATCACCAAAGTATTAAGTGGAGATATATTTAAAATACATACATGTTTCAATTATCGAACAATATGAGTTAAATACATTTCTTGTGAAAGGATTCATAATTCTGCTCATTAGCTGCTATTTGTCCCCAGCCTTCTATTTCCCACCTCAAAGGACCACTCAGATAATAAGCCTGTAATTAAACCTGGCTGCAATGGTTTTTAGTGTCCATGGAGAGAAGCAGAAATAGCAGCAGCGCTAATGCTAAAGCTTTATGTTGTGCAGAAAGAGCCCCAGATTAATATAGCCGGCTGCGCTGTGAAGCAGTGACAGCCCGGCCTCGGTAATGTCCCTCGATGTGGACCAAACTCTGCTTCTAAGCACCGGCAGACATGAAAGAGCCGTCTGATGTTCTGACCTGTGAGTTTACCTTTTGTTCACGGTGAACTGTGTGTTCGTGTGCAGCGGAGTCCTGCCTTTCACATCTGAGCTTTCAGTGAATCCAACCATGAAGAACTACAGTACTGTGCCTCCATCACCGTCTATCCTCTGCTTGATTTTCTCTTGTTTTGATCTATATTTGTAACCTTTGTTTTCTAAGAAGCTTCGAGCGAAAACCTGTTTGTTTAAAGTGTTTTAGAATTAAATGGGTTTTGACAGCAACCACACGCTTTCTACAACATTGTCATAAATGCCTGTAGCATCATACTTTATATAGAGACAACAGACCTAGAGATAAAAATATAATGAAACATTAATGTAACAAACTGCCAAATAATTGCATTATTACAATTTGTAGTAAAACTTAGAGACACTGAGGATGTAGTCAATTCTAACAATGTTTAATACAATGATTCAGTTAATCAGTTGGTGATAACATCATTGTTTGATTTTCACGATTTAAAATTTGGAAGATTACATCGATATTTTCTGAGCCGGACCACAACAGCCGATGTCAGGGACACACACGAGTTTTTGAAAAATGTTGAACTCAATTTTCTGTTCCAGCCCTTGAAACTAAAAATCTCACATCCAGTTCTGACTGAAGAATAGAAAACCTGTGTTGACGGCGTCTTCTTACTCGACCGGACTCGTTTAATTTCTGCTTTTGTTTTATTCTCACTGCAACCTGTACTCACTTTTCTCCATCTCCATTGAGTTTACGTCTGCTTCATGTATCAGCCCGGCTTCAAAATGTGTTAATATCAAACATTTCACTTGCCCAAATTGCACCAAATGCAACACTCACTTCCTTGTCAGCACACCTGCCACGTGTGAAATCGACAAAACAGTTCTCCAGACATGTGAATAACATACTGTACAGACAGACAGATTCCTGCCTTTACAGTGAGATAATCAATATTTAACTTAGCGTTTAATAATTCAGATTATTGTGGCCATCTAAATGCCATCACAATTTCCAGGAGGCCAAAGCTGTGTTTCAAAACGTTTGTTTTGTCCGACCCAGTTGTACAAACCCAAAAGATATTCAGTTTACAGTGAAATAAAACAGAGAAGCAGCAAATCCTCCAATTTGAGACTCTGCAGCAGCCGGGAAATGCTTCGCTGTTTCCTTCTTCACAAACAACTTAAATAATTAATTGTCATTTCCTGTCATGCAACAGAGAAAACAAACACAGCAAAGGTTTGACAGGTGTCCACGCTTATCCTCAAATGACTTGTGTTCCAAATAATGACCAGCACGAGTGACCCTCCCCCCCTTATGTGGGCCACATGCCAGAGCAGCGAGACAGTGTGGAGGTGAGCCGACCTATCAGAGGTCGGACGTGATGTGAGAGGAAAGTGTCTGTGGCCCTTCAAACCGAGTTAGGCCTAATAGCCAATTAGTGGTTCAGAAGGGAGGTGAATGTCAGCTCATTGTTTTGATGACTGTCACAGCAGCTGGATAATACAGTACACCGCCTGAGGGAGGAACACTGAATACTGAAATTCTTATGTTGTGACATCGACTCAGGAAGCTGCCCTCAGCACAGGCACGGCGAGAAACTCACAGATATTAATTATGATTGACTTCATTTTTTAATTTGCATCTGAAGTGGGTGAAGAAGTACACGTCAAGCCATGTGTCGACTACAGATGGCGCTGTTGACAAAAATACAAAACTGACTGTAAAATATCCGGAGAACCATCTATGGATGGAAACCTGCATTTTTTTTGTGATGGGCAACATGTTTGAGCAGGTTAGCTTAGCTTAGCACGAACCTCTACACCTCTAAAGCTCATAAAATCTTATTTAAATAAAGTAAAATCCGCCTGTGTGGAGAAGCAGCTCGTAGTGACAGCAGGAAACAGTTAACAGAACCAGCAGTAAGATGAAGTTCAGCCACTTGAAATAAGTTCCACCTCAATATAAGTCAAACTTTACAACTTTTAGATGTAAAATTTACAGTGGTGTGTATCATAGAATGTAGAAGGAGACTTAGTGGTGATGATGTTAAAGTCATGTGGCCACGCTGTAGTTTACAGCCTCACGTTTGCTTTTTTTTTTTACTTCTGGCAAGTTTTCTGCCATAATCCAAAATCCTGCTGTGTCTCTGTGGAGGAACCAGGAGGACGCTAACTTCAGAATTTAGCCAAACAATTGCGTCATCCCGGCAGCACCGCCATACATTTTTTAAAGAAATGAAAGGGCCGTGTGAGGTCACCTGAGGTCGACACCATGAAGGTGTGGCTGATGTAAATGTCACTATGGATTATCATGAAATGTATTAATAAATCTAACGTCTCTGCTAACGCTGCTGATACATTCAAAGAGAAGATTAATGGAGCTTTAATCATCCCCATGGAGAAATCGGATATCATGACATTAACAGTTTTACTTTTGACATTCTCAACAATGATCCCTGGGGAACGTTGTCATATTCATATATTTTAAACAATGCTAAAGCGTACAGAAAATGTACATGACTCAGTAGACTGCCCAGCAGTAAGTCATAGCTTATTACTCTATAATAGACTCCTTAAACCATTTTTTCCATTTTAAAATATCACCCTTCAGTAGAGCAGAGACCTTTTAATCACATGCTAACACACTCAGCCAATGCAGGCTATTGAAATGGAGGGCAAGGCTCTTCCCTCTGCATGCCAACTAGCTGATTGTGAGTCAGGTTTGTAAGTGAATCCATGGGTGGTGGTTCCCTTAAAAGAACCATTTGAATTCAAAGCATCTCAAAGCATGGCTCTCAGCTATATTTACAGCTTGGATAGCGATCAAATGGGATCCTTCAGGGTCGATGAAAAGGAGCAGAACACAGCATGTGAAAACACACAAGAGAATGAGTCACTTATTGAGTTTCATGCTTCCTACACATTTCCATTACAGAAAATATGTTTCCAGCTTTTATTTTTTTTACTGGACGTTGAGCTTTTGAGTTTATGTGGAAGATGTTACTGATTGAAGGACTACAGTACACAAATAAAGATGGATATGACTTAATAAAGTATATAGTGTAATGTTATGTACGGAAGCCCTAAAGGGCCATGCATTCATACATTTTATTTCCTCCGCTTTCCCGAGATAACGGGATAATTTTCTCGAGATAATGAAACTTTGTTTGTTTTCCCGAGATGTCAAAAGATGTCCTCTATTCAAATCCGTATGAGCTCATCAATGAGGCAGCATCCTGCTTGTTGACAGTCTAATACAGTCATTACAGCAACAGTCACACCAAATACTCTGATCTGCAAAAATGGATTTATCTTCACTCCTGTTCATCAGCCTGACTGCAGCAGTGAACTGCAGAGGTGACCTACATTGTTCGGTGTTTATGTGTCAGAGTAGTGATGTGTCTTAGAGCCGGAGACGCTTTGTTTTTGTTTTTTTCCTCTTTTTTTTTTCTGTTCAAGCCGCACATGATTGGTCAACTACACGATGTTGACATTATGGCGTCTGTGTGTCCGCACTGAGCAGGAGGGGGAGGGGCTACAGACATCACACAGAGAGAGAGAACGAGAGACG
>OMLP01007679.1:7979-24255 GCA_900302685.1 Spondyliosoma cantharus | reverse complement strand
TGAGATAGTAGAAACACTAATAGAAAGCCAATATAAGTACAAGAAAAAGCCGAGCTCGGGGAAATGAAAACCTGGGCAAACACTTGATTTTCTCCTCCAGTGTTGTCCCCAATGTGGCCTATTGATTTGAGAGACAGGTGAAAGAGTGGAGCTGCTGGGCAACATGGCTGCTGAGGGCTTGAGTGAGTGAGTCATAGAGAGAAAGAGGAGGGAGGAAAATAGTCAGTAACACAAGACTAATTATGGCTAGAATGTGTTGTGAGGTGCTATAGGAAGAGCTGAAGAGCTGAAACTGAACTGCTCTGATGCAAAGCCCCTCAAATTCCTCTTTATGGTATTTATCTACAGGGCTGACCACGGTCATTTCGCTACCATTGTAAGTGTATGCTACATGATGGTTTACAAACATAAAGACTACATTCTGGATATTGACATTTCATGTTGAGTGTGTCTTTATTTGAACCATGTATCACGAATATTAACCATATAGGGAGAGATATAAAGTACCAGGTTTTAAAAATCGCTACTTTCAACTCGAACACTATATGCTTCCACCATCATCAATGAAACTGGCTATACCAGATGTGAGAGCAGTGTGTAAGAGGTATGCGGGGGACAAAAATGTATTGTATAAATATTGTGTTAAATACATCCTCTCATGAGGAAACTGATCACAGAACATCTTGTTTGCTAGAGCATGCAATGACCTGATCCACTAATTAACGTGATTGTGAATGTTACATTTCTATCAATCAATCAATCAATCAATGAAATCAACCAAACTTTATTTGTATAGCCCTTTTCATACATCAAAGTAACACTGTCATTAAAACTAATAATATATAATTCAATGCTATAATTAAAGAATATTTACAGTGCAGTAAGGTCAAAAAGTGTGATTTCCCTAGCCAGAATGCCTCCATCAAGCACCTGTCTACAACACCTTTACCTCCACCACAGACAATGATACAAAAAGCCAAACCCCTGCATAAGTGCACACAAATCTCATGGCATCCCAGCATCCGACACATCCTCCTCTCACTCCAGCAACAGCATGCACCTGAGCCTGCACAGAATCCAATAACCCATGTCACTCCAGCATGACCCGGAGTACCCCCAGGAGACTCCCAGGATTCCTCTAAGCACCCCTGCAAATGTCCAATGTCCAATAGAGCTGAGGCCAGCCGACTGTGGAGAAAACCCAGGACAGTCAGGAGCACCTACTGCCCCCGGTCCCCAGGAACAACAAAGTCAAACCGAAGCAGGACAATGACCAAAGACACCCTGAAGTCCCACGGGAACCACCTGTTCATCAAAGAATACTACATAGCCCCAACCACCACAAATTTCCTCCACAGCCACACCCTAACCCTAACCCCCTAACCCTACACCCCAGTGGGCACCAACAAGACCAAGAAAGCCAAACAACCCACAGAAGCATGGGATGCCACCCGAACCACCAGCAAATCATACCAGGACAACACAAGCCATCAGGCTAGGCACAAAACCACAGAGCCCAAGCCTGGCCGAGTGCACGCTGCCATCAAAGCAAAAGAGACGTGGGCCATTGTAATTAAAAACCATTGCCATTAAGAGCTTTATAACTGAGTAAAAGGATCTTTAAAAATAGTCTGAAGGCCACAGGTAGCCAGTGATGAGATTTTAAAATTGGTGTAATGTATGCTCTCTTTCTGGTCAACACACATGCAGCTCAGTTTGAGCTAACTGAGGCTGAATGGTATTCTTTTAAGGAGACCAGAAAGGGCTGCATTACAATAGTCAACTCTGCAGCTAATAAAAGCATGCATTATTGTCTGTGTTGGCTTGAGAGAGCACTCTGATAATGTTCTAAATCACAATAAAAGGCTGTCTTAGTTATGTTTCTTGTGTGAGGCTCAAACCTCAGATCCAAATTAAAGGTAACTCCTACATTTTTTACATTTTTTGAGAGGGATTTAATGCCAGTTCTTACAGTTTCACATTGAGTTTGGCTGTCTTGGCTTGAATACTAATGACCATGACTTTAGTTTTGTCCTGATTGAGCTGCAGAAAATTCTCATTCATCCATTGTTCCTGAGTCACAGGGAAACACTGTGTAAAGCTGTAAAGCTGTGTGTCATCACCATAGCAATGGAAATGTAGGCTGTGCCTTCTGATGACATTTCCAAGTGGCAGCATATACAGATTTTAAAATGTAGGTCCTGAAATTGAACCCTGGGGCACACCACAATTCATCTTGTAGCTCTTAGATGAACATCAATTTGCCTTCACAACAAACTCTGTAAGATAGGTATCAATAAGATAGGATTTAAACCAGTCCAGAACTGTGCCTGAGAGACCAATCAGGCTGTCAGTCTATCGCAAAGAACCAATGATCTATTGTTATCTAAAGCTGTATCTCTAAAATGTAGTTGTTAAACCTCTGGTTATTACTCTATAATTTACTTAAAGCCTGGCTCACATTTGGGGTAATGTGTTATCACAGAGGACAGCATGTGCATTGATTGATGAATGTTTCGGCACTACCGCCAATGGACAGTGACATTCTGACAGATATACAGATGGCTGTCTGCAGATTTATCTCACAACTGATTTCTTCATAACCAAATGTTAAGGTAATGTACTTATGTTCAATATGATATTAGACGTTTACTATAAATATATACATATATATAGTAAGCGCCTAATATCATCATCATCATCATATCATCATAGATCGATAGATATATGTAGATAGATAGATAGATGTGTGTGTGTGTGTGTGTGTGTGTGTGTGTGTGTGTGCGTGTGTGCGTGTGTGTGTGTAAACTGATCTATGGCAACATCAGAAAACATAACTTAGTTGTTCCTTATAGTGTTAATTATTATATTTCAATCAATCAGGTATACACTGTGTAGTATGTATCCACCCATTCATAATAAGGCTGTAGATGCATCCTATCGGAATCAGAATCAGAGTCAGAATTCCTTTATTTGGCCCCCGAACGGGGAAATATACTGTGGGTTTATTGGGGAGAGATCCTCTTGCTTTAGGTAGGCTCCGAAGATTGGGAAGATGGAGAGGGTGGCATCTCAGCTAAGTGCTGGTCCGTTCGCCTCTTCTGCAGAATGTTGCTGCACCTCTTTCTACTCAACTGAGGTAAATTAACCTCCATTAATTATCAATAGCACAAGCTGCTGTTTTAAACCCTGTAATTATCCTTTGGTCAAAAGAGTAAACTATAGATTTGCTGCTGAAATAATAAATGAAAGAAAACTGTGTTGAGGACGGGGGGCATATTTAATCAGCTTAATGACTGGCAGGATTAACATTGCTTACTAGGGTCACGGCTGCAACGACAGTGACATTTACAGTAGCCTTCTCGTTCATTCTGCTTTTAAATGAACAGGGCTCCAACAACATAGCCTGATCTGACCTGATCATGCATAATAATGTAGTAATATGTGGGGACTTAACTCCATGTAAAACAATAAAAGAAAGCTTCATACTACACTGCAAAAGATACACCAGCCATTCCCAGTAAAATTGGAGTTTTATAGTATTTTAATTTTTTCACTAGAATAAAAGCTAAAGAAAATCATGTCAATAGAAGAATAGCTTCTTTCTTTTTTCACAGTTAAATTAAATTTGCCCTGCAGATTTTTGTATAAATGAAGTTATGTCTTCATTCTGGTTTTCTCATTAAAACTCATGCTATGTATTCTCAATGTCTAAAAAGTAAATTATTTCTCGATAAAATATTTGAAAAAACATATTTCAGGGGAAATTATCTATGTGGTTATTTGTATTGGAATACATACATGGACGGATTACATTTTTATTCCCGACAGCTTGTGTCTGTCAGGTTGGTCTGTTATCAGTCTGACATTGTGCAGTCTGAACCAGGCATAGAGGTTCATTGCTATTAGGCATCACTCAAATCATGCTCAGCTTTAGCTGTTTTCTCAAAAATCCCATGTAAGAAACACAAAATGTATTTTTGTTGAAACTACTGTCAACTACATTTCCTTTATGGTTCAGACTTGAGAAAACTCATGTAAACAGAAGTTATCATGTCTTCATATTCAGAATCATTAAGGTATAAATCTTCTGCAGTGTAAATAAAGAAATGCTATTCATTTTGCTGCCACAAAAAAAATTGCTGCGGTCTGCAGCTAGTGCAGAGACACTTGATGTCCACCATGGCTTGCAGTGACGTTTACAGTTAGACAGCTGGCAGAACTAATGTCAGCTCCAGCAGCAACCTGAACAAAGAAACATTACCTCTGTGCTGGTGCACCCAGACATCAGGAGAAAATTCATCCCTGAAAATATCCTTTCTTCCTTTTCCATCTACCGCTGTCTAGTTTTTGTTTTTTTTCTAGTTCGAATTTCCCTCCCTATTCAGCTGTCTTCCTCCATCAGAAGAACAGCAGTAATACTTGAAGTGAGCAACACTGAGGGCCCTATTTAGTCAGTCCACAGTGCATGGCATAAAGCGCAAAGCACTAGTACATTTAGAGTGTGTCCAAGTCAATTTTGCTGTTTCAACGGTGGATAATCTGGGCGCAGAGTGCGGCATGTGCCGCAAAGAGGTTGTATTTACACTCTGAATTATTTATGGGTGTGTTTTGGGCTGAACATAAAACAAACCAATCTAAGTATTGTCTCTCATTCCCTTTAAGAACCAGGTGCACCAGGACCTGGAACATATTTAACAGTATTATTAAACAACTCTTCTTCACATAGGGAAAGGGATGTGATTCTTGACTGCTGGACCCTCTGCCTCTCCTGTTTCACAATCATCTGTCCCATCAACAACTCTGTTTGACTTCATGTGAAAAAATATACTGATATTTAACTGAGGAGGAGGTCTTTAATGAGGAAAATATTAATGACATTAGCTGCAGTGATCCTCCAGCAGCAGAAACAATATGTGTATCTCTAGATTGCGCTGATAAATGTCATTGATTATTTAAAACTCTAACTGTAAAAGTCAAAAAGAAAGAAAATATGTGATCAAGCACAAAATAATCGACAATCAATTTTGCAGTGTTCTCACCATGTCATTTATTTAATTCATCTTTATCTGTAGAGGGAACATGTACAATATTAAAGATGAATTGCATCTGATGCATTGTGATGTGCAGTTCCTTGTACTTTGCACTTTTAAGCTGGTCAAGGGAGATCTAGGCAAGGGGTCAATGGTACTTTCCCTTCATTATTCTTATAAACTTACAGAACTTTAAAATGTAGAAAATAGAAGAAATAGACAAATCATCTATTTTCCTTTTTTAATACCAAAGAAAGCTGAAAAAAGAAAGCGAGCCCATACATATTTACAGCCAGCAGTGATAAGCGCGGCACTCCAAACATTGCAGTCCCCCGGGAAACTGCAAACTACAATGAGACAGTTCCTCCCTCCTGTTAAGCAGTTTTATTCAGAAATACTAGTCTCTTGGCATGCATTTTGCATGGCTTAGAAATACTTCACTATATCATTAGTGTCGTTTACAATATTGTGTGTGTTTAGGTGAATGTGCACAAATGTCTGTTGGTGTGTGTATATATAATATGTGCAAATGTGTATCTTTTTATACAGTCCATGTGCATGTAGATATGTGTGTGTCACTGTGTATACAATATGTGCAAAGAGTGCATGTGTGTGTTTGTGCATGTGTGTGTGTGGGCCATGATGTAAAGCAATGGCAATTTAAACATGATGCTGCCACTAAGTAATTGCATGGAGAAGCCTTGAGGAGCTAACAACATATTAAAAACCATAAATAAATGCATCATGATGTTCAATAAAACAGAATCCTGATGCATTATGCATAACACACAACTCTTGTGTATCCTCACACACAACAGTTGTATCCTCCTTTTTGTCTCCCATCATCCTCCCACCAATGGCTTCTCTCCCTCCACAATTGTTGCAAGTTTTCTTCATTTGTTAATCAGAACTGTTATGTAGTACTAATACTAATACTGTGTGATAATTGTATAAACAGGGAGCAATGAGTTTACAGTATATTCGAAAAAAAACAAAAAATGGCATTAAATGTGTCATTCCCCTTGCAGTGGTATCACCTATGCAGAATTTTCATTGGTTTATGTTTTCTTTAAGAAGTTGATAGGTGTAATGCCTTTTGCTTTTTTCTTCAGTACTATCTCACTGAGCAGGGGGTATTGTCACATTGGAACTAGTAAGTTTCCCAAGCTGTTAAAAAAAAGTACACTGGTGTCAAAAGGCAATTGAAAGCTGAAGCATTAATTTCCCTTTGGTGAAATTAAGGCCCAAACTTGGATAATTAGATCCAGACCTAAGTACAAAGATGTTTCCATACACTGTAGGCCATTCAGAGGCAGTCCTGACCAATTTGGTGCCCTAGGCAAGACTTTCGCTGGTGCCCCTGGCATCTTAGACAACTGCCATTGCACAGGTGGTAGAGGTGTCTGCAGGCATGGGAACAACACATTTTAAGAGTTCTGAAGACAGAAGAGGAGCATATGAGACCACAGGGTCTCACATTATATTAATAAAAAAATGCTGCTGATAGTAAAACCAGCCAATAATAGAACCTAAGCCACATTATAGCCAGTTGGAGGAAGTATTCAGGCCCTGTTGACTGATATACTATTATTTATAACATAATACGATTATTAATACCCAAGCATCAATGTGTAACCAGCATGTTACTGTTGTTGCTGCTGGAAGTGGAGCTAGCATGACAGGGACGTCAAATAGATTTGAGAGGTCATGAGATAATTGCTGAAAGAGGAAAAAGAAAAAAATAAGTTCTGATCCGTTTTTAGCTTTTGGGCTTTTTCACTAACCTTTGCTTTATGGTGAGCTGTTGGATCACATTAACATTTATTTTAAAAAAAACAGTTGCACATTGGCTCACAATACGCCTCATCAGCTCCGTGGCTACAAACCAACCGCGAGAAGAACAGTCGTGAACTGCTTGTCACTTTCACGGTGTGATTGAAGAGTAAATTCATCATGGCCGCGACTCCCTCTCTCCATCTTGTTGTACAGCGGGACTACCCAGGCACCCAGGAATGTGGACAGGGGAGGAGAGCCCAGATCAGGCACTCGGCTATGGGTGCGGGTCCTATTGACCTCCCTCCCTCTTTGTCCAGTGGACTACAAGGGCCACAAAAATATCTGTCAGCGTAACTGACGTGTGTCTGATCCATAATATAACGCGGCTCAAAAAGAGAGGAAGCAAAAGTAAAAAGTAATTGTCGCTGTGACCCTCAGGGTGTTCAGTACAATTAAATGTAGTTAAGCAAAAAGAATGATGTTTCTCTCTGAAATGTAGTGGAGTGGAACTATAGCAGGACTTAGCATTAAAAGGAAATACTCAAGTAAAGTACCTCTAAAGTGTACTCTAGTACAGTACTAGAGCAATTGAAGCCTACTTAGATACTTTACACAACCAGCAGCAGTATCAGCTGCAGTCATGATTAAAAATATGTATTCAGTGAGCAGTTCTTTCACATGATGCCTACTGTTTGCTTTGACTAATCACTCTTAATTAAAAAATGTGATGGTAAAGATTGTTAGCAGGGCTAACGTTGGCTAACTTGTCTGAGATATCAATACAAATGTCTGCCTGGATTCTGGAGGCACACAGTGGATACTTTGTGCATCACAGTTAAAATAAAAAGTGTATTTCTCAATTTTTTTTTTTTTTTTTTTGTGGTTTATTTCCCAAACACCTGACAAGTTTTTCCAACATGTAGAAAAGTAAGCTAGTAATAAACTGCTCCAACAGTAACTGCCATACAATTCACCACATTACCTCAGTCTCTTTGGTGTTTTTGGCATGATTGCTGATTGGCTGTTATTCATGTCACATTTCGCTCACAGGTAATCCAGTGAGTTAAATTATGAAGGACTAAAGTCAACAGAAATGCAAATGATGTCTGTTCCAACTGGCCTTCACTACATTGCATTACTGCTTATTTGCATAAAGTTGACTGTGTTCTGTTTTTCCACAGCTATCTATTCATTTTATCTTCGAAGGCTGTGCACTTATTAACACATACGAGCTGTATATATGTACATGCACACACTCACACACATTCATTCAAATGCTACACACAATTACATGTATAGGTTGACCAGTTATGCATGTGTACACACTGTACATCACAGTGCCATCTGCTTTCTTAAGTAAGAAACATTTGAGGATAAAACTTAAGATATGATATCACATAGCGGAAACATGGACTACAGAGATAAAATTTGTTCATCAGACAGTCAGATGGTTTCCATAGGGCACACAGTTTACAAAGTACAATAAGTGAGATCTTCAGCCACTTTAGACTTACTTGCCACTGTCACTCTGTCCAATGCTTGATGCAGCAGGATTTTCCAGCTCTGCAGGCCCTGGTTGTTTCTCCATGAGTTGAGGTGCTCCTTGTTCACGATTCACTAACTGCTAGAGTGAAACACACATATTAAACCTTGTAATGTCCTCAAAAATCAACTCACAACTGACAGCACAGCAAGAATAGAAAATGCCTGACCAAACTGCTGAACCTACAATAGCCAGTCAAAATCATACTGCTATTTTATGACTTTCACATGTGGCGTTTGTGTATAATTTATATTATAGCTGATTTTGCTCAGTTTTGTCTCAGTTCTGTTAAATATTCAGATTCAGATTCAGATTCAGAATACTTTATTAATGCCCGGGGGGAAGTTGTTTTTGTTCCAATGCTCCGTGCAAAGTAGAAATAGAAATACAGCATGAATGGAAACAAGAGATGAAGATAACGATATAAATAAAATACTCAAATAGACAATGAAATAAAATAAAATAAAATATTAAAGAAGACATTAAAATAAAATAAAATAAAATAAAATATTAAAGTAGACAATGAAATAAAATAAATAATAAAATAGTAGACAATCTGGAAATATATACAATATACGATGAAATGGTTGTATCATTAAACTGAAAGTTAAACTGAAAATGTGTTCCGGTAAACAGCCAACGTTAGGTGTTACTTACCAGTCTAAGAGTAATGTTGCGAGTTCAGCTTAAAACATTATGTCCTCATTTCCCCAGCAATATTTACTCTTGTTTCCCCTGTCAGTATATTGAATGTTGAGTTTGAATCACTAATATGGTTACTGTTACTGTACCTGTATACAGTTTACTGTATGTGATGTATGTTATTGCAAGTGTTTGTGTGGTGAGGAGAGCCTTGTCAGTCTCAGCTGTCATGTTTCCTCATTTCACACTACACTGACTAGCGAGAGAGAGGGAGAGAGAGAGAAAGAGAGAGTCACTGTTAAGTGTAAGAGGAAAGCAGATTGGTTTGAGAGGCAGAGAGAACCGAGAAATTGCTGCAGGTCATTTTATGTCTGCCTGAGTGTGTGTACTTGTATGTAAGTGTGTGTCAGTTATTTCGATGTGTGGGCATACTTGTCTGTGTGTGTATTAACGCGTGTATCTTTGACCCTATTTCAGTGAACAACTGCATGTAGCTGACTGTGTGTGTGTGTGTGTGTGTGTGTGTGTGTGTGTAGCTGCTCCATCAGAACAGGTAATGAATGTGTGCACAAGCACCCAATGGAAAAACATTGGCAATCTCTTCTGAATGAAACTACCTTCACACACACACACACACACTTGGTCAGCTACTGCTGCTTGTTACTTCCACGCAGCAAGAGAGAAAGCTTTAGGCAATACCTAGGGTCTACGATATCACACTCGAAATGACTGAATCACTGATACCATAAAGCTTTGGTGTGTGTGTGTGTGTGTGTGTGTGTGTGTGTGTGTGTGTGTGTGTGTGCGCTACCTTCTCTATCGGGCTGTTATGTGACTATTTCTTGTGGATGTGATTATCTGCAGACATGAGCCCTCCAGCCTGGCATTGTAATGTAAAAGAACAGCACTAGATCCACACTCTGCTTCATCCAATGGACGAGGCCAAACCAACTTCCATCCAACTCCTTTAAAAAAAAAAAAAATCTATTTCATTTCGTAAAGCAAAGCAATCTACAGCTAGCTTCATTGGTATTCAGCGAATGTGGTTCATAAAGCTCAAAGAGGAACAACCACACATCATGACCATTCGGCCAAATTGATGAAATGTTATAATAACAAGCACATGGTGCTTTTCCAATGCACTGTGTAGTTTTGGAGAAGAAATTCAAACTAAGAATTTGAATATACACAATATTAATGAGGTAATGATATAACTCTATATAAGTGAATAAACAAGCTGTTCTCAGAGGAAAATAAGGTCCCAGAACACTGTTGGAAGCTAGAAAGGTGGCAGGGTCACATATAAACAAATTAAAACAGTAAGAATTGTGTGTTCTTTAAGGTCAGTTTGTTTATTCAGTTTGTTAAGAAAGGAACAAAAAAAATTGTGGTTTGGATTAAAATAAGTTAGGGTAGGGTAAGTTAGGGTAAGTTACATTAGTTATTTAAATACAATTATGAACATACCAACTATTCATACGTTACATACGTTAACGCATGTGAATATGACTGTCAGTAAATTAAAACAACTCTCCATCAACTTTTGGTTTCACACTGGACATGAACATGATCCATCAAAGTCCTGTGTTTGTATATTACGAGCACGGTTTATGTCATGCTTGCTTTTTGCTGGCATTGTGTTATCAGGCAGATGAAAACAATCTAATAATATTAAACTTTATTTATATAGCAGCGTTAAAAACAGAGTTTACAAAATGTTTCGAGTCATTCAAGCAAAAGCAGGAAACTCAGGAAGACAATATTACAGAATAAACGATCAACAGTCGAGCCAAACACAAGGAAGTCTACTCTACGGTGAGTTAGACTAGAATGTAAAAACACAAAAAGCCAATATGAGTCATTACACATGAAAGGGATAAAAGTGATAAAACAGGCAAAATCACAGAAAAGGAAGAGAGAGAGGATTTGTTTTTAAATAAAATAAAAAGATAAAAATAAATTCAAGAATAAAAATAATAAGATTATTACAAGATGACATCACATCAAAAGAATTAAGAACAGACAAAAAGATTATGAGCGGTAAAAGTGATAAAGAACAATAAATAGGTGGTAAGAAAAAAGGAAAAAGACATCACAAAGGGAACAAAAACAGATACAGAGCAGTATAACAAACGGAAGATGGAAAGAAGAAAATTCTGTTAAAAAAGGATGACTTCACATAAAAGCAAGTCTGTAAAACTGGGTTTTCAGAACTGGTTTAAAAGAAAATATGTCCAAAATGTTCACTGAGAAATATGCCAAAGGAATAAATTAATTAACGGCATTTTAAATAAACTACTACTCTGTGGCCTGTATGGTATTTTAATAACTAAAATATAAATTTGTTTCATGCAAAAGTTTGGTTTTGCCACTGCTGTTAAAGCTGTAGTCTGTAACTGCTTTTTGTTATATTTTCTAAAATTGTCATTATGATCTGACAGTAGAATAAGATACAGGTCAGCTGTGTGAAAATCCAACACAACCAATCAGAGCTGAGGGGAGTGTCTGAGAAAATGTGAAAGGAATAGACAAAATGTTCTTCAGCAGCTGATCATACCGTTTGCTGTCTAAATGTACACTATATATGTTTAGCTGTTTAGTACATACAGTATGTCCATTAGTTGTTTATTTTGCCCAAAATTCTGAAACATTGCCACAAATTGGCCTTTCAGCATTCATTCTGCTTTCTCTGCTGCCATAGTAATTAGTATGGCTGTTGCACCGAGCAAAATGCATTATAGGTCGTAATAAGCCTCTTTCACAGTCGACTGTCGGTATCTAAATGAGGATCAGTTGTTAGCGCTGAAGTTCAGACACGATTTCTATCTCAAAGTAATAATTAGCTACCTGTTACAGAGTTATGCTAATGTTAATGTTAATGTAATATTAAAGAGATTTTAAATTCAGAAGCATTTCCATCATACACTCATACACTAGATGGATAGAGCCCAGTAGACATTTTGTTAGTACATGTAAGTGATTCACTTTCTGCCACAACATCTATGTTTGCTGTAGATAGAGCTACTCTTAGCACATACAGCATAAAGTGTTCTGTGTGTACAACAGTAAGCACAAGTCCCTCAGCTTAGTGGCAAAAGTAAAGTCATCTCAGAGGAAGAGACACAAATCCTCCAGGAGTACAGGGTACGACACTGATCTCAACCTGAGTAACTCTCACTGCTATTGCTGTCATTATTGCTCTCTGCAGCCACACAGCTGAATGCAACAAGTTAAAGCCTCTCTCCTCTGTGGAGACAGTTGAAAGTCATTCTGGGAAATTATGAGAAGTAGAATTAGACGAGGCTGGCTCAGAGAAAGTGGGCCACGGTAGTCATTTCAGAACCCAGAAGTTAAATCTCCACACTCTTATCAGAAAATAAGGGTCTGAAAGCTCACAGATCGATGAGATCTAGTAGAATAAAAGTGCACACAGGGAATTGTTTCCTTTCATATCTTGAAATGATTTAGCTGACACTTCACCCGATTGTCTCTCGACACTTTGGCAGGGCACAGTCCATGGTAGGAGCTGGGAAACCAAACTCCATGGCCTAAGATTGATATTACTACAACATGGTTACCTTAACATCATTTTTTTCTGTTTGATGCTCCTCGTCCATCTATATTATATCCATCACCTCACCTGAGGACACAAAGGTCTTGACTTCGAGCTCTGGGCTGATCAAGTCTTCACCTACTCTTCAAGCTTGTCACGCTCTCATCTAAATCTGTGCATCGTGTGATGATTACACCACTACCATGTTGTTGTTTTCAGCTCATGGTGTAGTTAATCTGTGTTCATGTTTCGTGTATGGGTGTGTGTGTGTGTGTGTGTGTGTGTGTGTGTGTGTGTGTGTGTGTGTGTGTGTGTGTGTGTGTTTGTGTCTACCCCATTTGACCCTGTGTAATTATACAATAAAGCAAACAGACAACTGTGATCAGTCAGATATCTCACCTGAGCATGAAGCTCTTGATCTGTTGCACCGTAACAGGCACTCTGATCAACTTTGATTAATAGTGAAAACATACATTAATGATCACATGACATGATTAATTGCACATGTGGTGTTTGTCAGCAACAGCCATGCTAGTGTTAATAGTGGTCTAATAAATCAGCTCGGATGCCAAATTTGACTTGAGGTGACAAATTGGATTCAGAGAGAAATTATTTCAAGGCAATTTGTGACTCACTGCTGTGGTGGCAAACAGCCAAGCACAGTAGCAACATTTGGCTGATGGCCGGGACTCATTTCCTTCACTGTTTTCTGAGCTGATGATCCAAAACCACTGACAGTCTGTTCAACACACAGAACAACTCTAACAAGCCCAGACTCATGCTTCCCTCTTTTCTATTGACACCTCTCTCTTTCATTTCCACATCCCTCCTGTCTCTCTCCTCAGCTGCCCTCATCCACATCTGCTCTGCCCCTCTTTTCATCTTGCTCTGTGTAGTAATTATCACCCTTCTAATGTTTCCTCTTTGTTTCCAGCACCAACCTTTGTGCAGACAGCCACTTAAGGGATCTCGGTGCATGTGTGCGTGAATAAACGGCGCTAACTCACAGTTCAATGTGCAGGGCCACAGAGCAGTGACTGGGGCAGTAACTTGACATGAATGGAGAGCTGTTGACTTCAGGTCATGTCACAACAAATATTGTTTCTGCTAACGTAGTTTTTAAATGTATACATTGTTTTGAACACGGTAGGTTTTTTAACCCTGCGATATATATTGCGATATGAAAAAATACAGGAATTTCAATGTGTGTGTTTTAGAGATATTCTTTTTGTTATCTTTTATTGCTTGCTTTTATTGTGCTGGGACCTGAGTACATGTTTCATTCTATCATGTGCAAACGTGAATTGAATGACAATAAACAAACCTTAGAACCTTTTGAGCTCTCCATCTTAAAATGGAACATGCTAGCTTCATAGAGAAACTAACAATGAGTGATAAACAGGTTATTCAACCTTTTATTCAACAACTGATGACAACTAGATGAATGTTCTCCCTCTAGAACCACAGACAACCCAAACACAGCTCTTTTCTTTGTTTTTTGATCATACTTATGCTACTGGCTGTTTTATGGGTTTGTACATAACTCATTGATTATGTCTTTAACTCAGCTTAGCCATATGCACTACTTTATTGTCTGCTCCTTTGACCTTAGTTTCGTGGACTGTTTTTGTAAGCGTTTCTGTCAACTCATGTTGTTGTGTGCCACAGGAATAAAGTTGAAACAAATGAATATTTTCTAAACTTTACTAAACACAATGTACAGCTGAAGCTGATGAAAAGGTGATTAGTGTGCTGACATAAACTAAAACTTACCTTAAATCTTGCACTGATTTTGTAGCTGTAGTTATTAGACTTCATTCTGAGAAAAAATGGAGCAAATGGTCAGGGGACAGTAAAGACGTCATTATACATTGTAAAGGAACGATGACTGTCTGGTCTGTTCAAAAGTCTGGACCAAAGTGGTGGACTGTGACCAACAGTCAGACCAAATTTACCATTTATACAGTAGTACCGCCATTGAAAAGCAGTGAAACAATGAGCAACACAGTTTCAAGTCCAAACAGATGGTGAACAGCAGCTTCTGTTGGCTGTGTCAGTTTCTGCATCCAGCACTTTGGTAAAGAGCTAGATAGTGTATTTCAACAATTAAAGGCCATTCTGCCAGGGAATTTGATATGACTGTTAATGATCCCCAGGATGGATTCCTAATGATTTGGGAGATGGTAGAAGGAGGGATAAGGGGCAAGAGACAGGAATTACAATTTTGAATTTAGTGTGCATGAATCATAGCGATAGCATACTATATTACACCATTCAGTATGTGATCTTATTTAAAGGCAGCTCATGGATATAGTGGACTAGATATCACCTATGGGACAGCAGGTAATCATTCACATTCCATTTGTGATCCACCATGCATACTTTAAGTTATATTTACAATATATTGCACATTTAAAGGTAAAAAAGCCAAAAACCAAACTATGTCTTGGTGATCTATAATTACAAATTTAACATAATTAAAAAAGGAAATAAAAAGAAGGGGGAGTCCATGCACAGTTCTTTTGTGTCTGGGTAGAAGATAAAAAAAAAAGAAAATAATTGAGTTGACTTCTAGTTGGAGGAGCTTTTGAAGTAGCCAGCTTTGCCTTATTTTTAAGATTCAGAAAACATTTCAGGGATAAAATCGACACGTCAGTGAATAGCAATGCATTTAAAATCATTTAATTAAAATTTGTACGTTCACCTACAGAGTTCACCTACAGAAACATAATAAAAACCAAACCAAGCACTATTCATTTCACAGTGACAATTGTAAATGCAGCCTTGGCTGTGTTCATTAATAACACAGCCAGAGCATGAACACAAACTTTCATGTTTCAGTCTGGGTGCATGTTTGTCCAAGTCATACGAGAGAGGTTTAGGTCAGATAAATCCTCTTTTGTGGCTCGCAGCATGAGAAAATGTGCAATACAACTTGCAGCGGCCCAAAGAAAAACTGGAGTCATACAAACAGGCAGTCAACATGAATTCATAACACCATGCATAATACATACACCAAATTAAACTTCTCTTTTCATAAATAGGAATACAAAAAAAAAAAATAAGACTCTTTAGTGTCGCCTAATGTGTTGTTGTGTGCAGAACTGGAGGGCATCTTACTGGTCGATAATGAGTTATGCTAAAACAATGCTGTTGGTTTCAGCAGGGAGGTTCTTTGTCTGTGTGCTGCGGTTCATCTGCTACAGAAAAGAATTTCAGAATCCCATCAAAAGCAAGACTTAAACTGCCATTAAACTGGAAATGAAACCACTTGATTTCAGAGAAAATCTGTACATGACGTGATTTATGAACTGTGCTCCGAAATATGAATTCTGTTACTATGTATAAATGAAAGGAAATAAAGTGGCTCACAACAATCAGCATACATTCAGCAATGCCACTCTTTAACAGTTATTCATCATTAGCATTAGCTAAGCTGTCAAATAGAGCATGAGTCGCTAAAATAAATCATTAAACATGAGGTAATCTTCCAACTCTGTCATATTTCAGTTGCTCTTACCTGGTAAAATAATGTTTTTTAAACTCTCCACTCACTCACTATGTATCTATCCTTACATCATGTCACAACAAGTCACTCCAATTTCGTAAAGTTTGCAATAATACGTTACATGCAATCTCCGGTTACACTAATAAAGCTTGCTGACAAACAGTTCACATATTATGACACAGTCACTTAATTCACCGCCACATACGTCACCGCGACTTACG
>OMLP01007678.1:32075-43200 GCA_900302685.1 Spondyliosoma cantharus | reverse complement strand
GGGGGGGGGGGTGAACTTTACTGCACCGCACTGAAATTATCTCTCATTTGTGAATATTCCTCTCTCGCGGTGTCCCATATAGTCACCCTAATACAGTGTCGGTATATGATGAGACTGTCAATCAAAACGAGAAGAAAGCTAGCATGCAAAACAGTAATAGAAATTAATTTGTTTGTGGAGTCTGCTGTCTGACAGCGTTCTCTGAGTGATGTGCCATCTGTCACCGAAACAAAGACGCTGAATTGGAGAGTGAAAACAGAAAAACTAATTTTTAAGAAAAAAAAAATAAAAAATACAGCATACCAGTGTGCCCGGGGAGAAGCTGCGCGGACTCCAACCTAATCAAAATGTAACCGCCGTGCTGTATTGTGCAGGAACTTTAAGCGTGCGCGCCTGCGTGCGTGCGCGCGTGCGTGTGTGTGTGAATGCGTGTGCTTTTAATCAATATTCAACCCGAGGACAGAGTACCTGGCCGGTACCCTGTGGTGAGAGATCAGCAGCGCGGTGATGATCAGTGAAAAGTACATGTAGTACCCTGGGTCCTAGCCATCAATTTCTGAAGCACATTTGATATTGCACCAAGCCAAACCTCACCTCTCTTTCCCCTGCCTTTACTTTGTTTATTCAATACTTCTCCTCCTCTCCTGTCTTATTTTTCCAGCCCCAACAAATCAGCATAATGTATTTCACATTTCATTGTTAAATTAGCATTTGATGCAGAAGAGAGTTGTGTGCAGTGTGCCAAAATACACCACAATTAAGCCCAAGGGGGACCCCGTTTCTCCTGCTTAAGCTCTAATCCAACAGGCCCAATGCACAGCCATACTTATCGCCTTGCCCCACATGTGCACTTTTACACCATGCAAATGATGCCCCAACAATGTGCCAGGCTGCTACAATCACCTGTTGTTACAGCGGAGAACAAAGGCTGGCATGGGCACTGCCAGACCCTGCAGCCAACGGGCAACCACGTGTAATGATGAGGCCATGCATATGGATGAGCATCGCGGTGATCTGGGTGATTGACAAGAGAGATAAACAATAATAACAAGCGAGGCTAGTGCGAAAGACTCCTGTGAGACCTGGCGGAAAGGTTGTTGCCATGGCGAGGTGAAGAGAAGTAGTGCAAAGCCGAAAGCTGACAACGCCGGTGTTTACAGCGAGACAGCCGAGTCAGTGTGTACACGGATTTCATGCGACGTGTTATATAAATTGCTACGGTTTCAAAGGTAAGAACATTATTATCTTTCTCAAAATGCATATATCAAAAAATAATTGGAGAGAATTTCCATGTGTGCATTTCCTGAAGGCTACAGCCAATCGGGCAGGGGAATGTATAAAGTTTATGCACGAGGCATGATGTTTGTGTGCTATAGCTAAGTAGCCACGGCAGAATTCCATTTTTGTTCTGTCAAACTCTTCAGCTCCCTGATGTCGTTAAGTGTCATCACTTCATAGCACGAACTGATATTAAATAAAACACAGCCACATAACCAGGAAGGAAAGCAATTTATATTAGTGTGCGTTACGGCAACAGCACAATTCAATTCCCAGGCAGGGAAATGCAGACATACACTACAAAATGTCTGCAATTATTAATTTTGGAAGGAGGGAAAAAAAAAAAACCCACTGAGGTAAGTCATGATATGGTGGCCGTAGGAAGCAAGAAGTTGGCAGCTGTTGCTAAAAGAAGTGCCTGCATTTTGACAGAACATACAGACACGTGGGCGAGGCTCTCTCTTTTTTCCAAGCAACGCTACCACTTCACTTATAAACAAGAAAGTCAAGAGTCGTGATTAAAGAAAATTAGCTACGATTTTCAACAACGTGTGAAAACGTTTGTTGACACTGTGTTGCAGGGACATGCACTGAAGCTAGTATACTAACCAGCTAGCTCTGTCCTTTGTCCGTGGCGTTACCATAAACACTCCCCTGGTCCCCGAGACTCCAATCCGACCCACTAACTGCACTGCTATCTGAGCTAACGAGTTAAGGGCCTCTACTGTACGGTTAGCAGCAGTAAGCAGTAACTCTGGTGATACGCTTGCCCCTTTATTTGCTTTGAGTGTGAATTCAACAGATGGCCGACTCTTACATACTGCACATTTAATATGTAAACAAATGTTGATGTGACACCTAAATGCAGTGAATCCTTACATATGGTTTAATGTCACTATACAAATGTGCAAAAAACGCTGTGACAGTAATTCCTATTTAACCACATTACTTTTGCAGCATTATACCTGCATCATTCTGATTTTGACACATTTTCATGGTGAATCAGGATGACTCAAAAAACGCTTCAATGTGTGTCGCATGCTCTTGCTCGTCTGAAATCATAAAAAAATGAATACAACACTGTTTACTTAAAAGCCCTGATATGTCACCCAACGGGCGCTCGGAAATGATGAGCGCACATTAACTCATTAAGACATGCTGAGCTTAAACACAAGAGATGCTGGACACTACTTTGATATTCTTACCAGTGCGTTCGCACACAACATAGGGCGATGCTAATTACAAATGAATAGCGGCGGTGCAGTGTTACAGTCATTAGCATTTCCTTTTGAAAAGGAGATGGAGTAATATAAAATACATTGGCAGACATTAAACTTTAAGAAGCCACTCTGATATTCCACAAAACAAGCCCCGAGGGCCGTATCATCCGCTGACGAGAGTTAGCTTACCACACACACCGAAAAAAAAAAAAAAACTGGGTGTGTTTAAACATTTAGTGATGACTCCCTCGTTTCAAGCAGCTAGGTCACATGGCGCGTTTGGGGTAGAGGTGGGGGAAAAAAAACAAAAAAAAACGCTCTGCACCAGCCACCAGCATACAAAACTGTTCTGTTTGCTAGAGTCTATGCGTCTCTTCACGTTAATGCTAATGTGCTTCTCTCCTCCGTCTCTCTTTGTTTGCTTGTTACTCCATAGATTTCAAACATGTGATTTTTGTGGAGCACGCTGACAGCATAAGAGTGCAAGCTTTAGCTACAATAACTGACCCTCAAAAAGCGAGTTACAATACCGTATACATAAATAGTTCCTGCATCTACACACATGGCAGTCTCCCAGTCACACGCTTTAAATAGATATAGTAGGTTAGGTGAAGTGGAAAACCTTGCTCCCAAAAAGCTTAACAAAAGAGAACCCTGACAAGCCCGAAGGCATGGACTGGATGTGGGTAATTTTATACCAAGTTATGTAGCGGCGCAGCAAATGTCTGAATATGAGGAACTGTGCTGCGTGTATATCTTTATGCAAGTTTTAAACTCCGGTGCACAGCTGAAGTTTCCAACACTAAAAACAGCCCTCTGTGTTCACACATTAGCTCTGATCAACTGAGGTCAACGCCGTGATGAGCTCTGATGTGACATGGTTAAATTAGAAATGGGCCATAATTGGACATCGCAGGGACTCTGCGACGGCTAAACTGCTGCATGAGGAACCGAGGCCTGCTCGATGGAGGTAGAAAAGCTGATTAGACCTTAAAAAGCTAATATTTGCCTCGAGGGGACATTACAAGAGGGAGATGCACGTATTGTAGGAAATTTAAGAATTTTATAAACTGTAATCACAGAGAACAATTTCCCAAGATGTGCCAATTAGGCGACAAGGGAACACAAGGTAGTCCAGCAGAATTGCTGTCCAATAAAAATAAGAATAAAGTGGTAAGACAAAAGACGACACTTGGAGAGCTTGGAGACTACACTTGCTGAGCATTAATCTAAATTCCTGGAAACCGATACCACTTAATCCCTCCGACTGTAAGTAAGGAATCTTCCTAACGATGCATTTGTACACAGTTCCTCACGGAGATTGTAATGCCGCAATAACAACACTGTCAGCCACTTAAACTTATTTGTCAATTTTCCAGGGACTACTGCCGCAATGAAGTGCTTTTCTACATACAATGAGTAAGCTTAGCATCAGCTTTTAGCCGCTTAAAGAGGATGTCACACCAAAATAAAATATTGCTGTTGGACCAAGGTCTTCATCACAGTTATCACAGTTACAGAACTAATAGTTAAAATAATTCACTGTGAGCACAATATTGTGACATATCAGTACATAATAATACACCGACAAACTGTTTCACATTATTGAAATTACTACTGCCACTCGTTCCTGTTGATGATAATTTAGCGCTTCTGTCGCTTTTGCTAATCTTTTATCATCATTCCAGTGCACGTACCATAAACTATGTTTAAAATTTTTTAAAAAACAACTGAATGTGAAGCACGGACAAATACAAAACATGAGCGTCGCTCTACATAACAAGAAACAATCTGCTGCGGGCTGCCTTTAGAAATCATATAAAATGAATGACACCGCAGTGATAAAAAAAGTATTATGAAAAAGTATTATGGTAATGAGTACATTTCATTACAATCATGCTTTCAGCCTTTTACATCGTACTAACCTTACCAGTCAACTATTATGAGCAACCCCCTTAATGTGTATCAGTTGATTGCACCATAAACTATGCAAGTTTACAAGTGCTTATTAATAATCTGACCATTGTTTGCCCTGTTTGTGTTCCATTGGCAGGAACGGTGAGGGCATGGGGCCAACTACCAATATTCTGCCAGTTAAAGCCTTTCCCTTGGGGTAAAGAGGCCGTGAGGGACTTTTGGTGAAATTGCAAACACCAAAGGAGAGCCAACTGAAGTCAACAACTGCAAGGTCATGGGCATAGCCACGTCATGATCTGAACAATGAGTTTGAGGTATAATGCGTTCTTTGCAAAGGTGCTACTGAAAAGCCCCCCAGGGGGGGGGTGACATCCTATGGTGCCAAACACGGAGCAACCGGGACCTTGCAGACCAGAGTGCACGTGCCTGACTGTTTCACTTACAAACGAGGTCTCCAGAACCTTCCCTCGCTGCTTCTGTTGCCAGCCGACAATAGTAATGGCTTGCTTTGACAAGCTGTCAGCCCTTTAAAAGCAGACCTTTGCCAAGCTGTTCTGGGCTCAATCTGTTTTCACCGAGCCGACGTTCATTATTGTCTTTCATTGTCCTCTTCATCTCATTGTTATACAAGGTATGATGGTGGGTTGGCTCCGATGTCTTTTTGAATTTGATGAAGCTGACCTGATATACAAAAGTGCCCTCTGTCCACCAGCGCTATGAATATTGCAGACAAATGAGATGAAGAGAGGGATAATGTATGCAAACATGTGTACGTGTGCATGTGTGCGTGTGTGTGCGTGTGTGTGCGTGCGTGCGTGCGTGTTTGTGTGTGCGCGTGGACATTAGACACATTTAGAGGTTGGATGATAAATGACAGAATTGTGCAGGGCGACTAGAAGACAGATGGGATAACTGACACCGCCGTTCCATTTGCATGTACTGTACGTATGTTTGTATGCCGGGGATACAGAGATGGAAATAAGTGTGGAATTGCACGGATTCATATGAAGCCTGGATGAATGGTGGGGGCCTGAACTGTCTGCCAGCATTCAGGGATGTGTACATCATCTCTGAGGCGTTGATGGGCCCTAATGCAGAATAAGGAGAGCCAATCAACTCCTATCTATCCACTCTGCCACGGTGACACATTGTAGGGGTACTTCAAGGCCAACGCACTGCCACATTCTGCTGACAAATCATTGCATTAGACATGTCGACGGAGAAAGAAGATAATAAGATTGAGTTACAGAGTTTTAGATGCATTATGAACACCTCTTGCTTCCTTGATTCCTTCTATTTTCACCATTCCTTCCATTTATCAATCGCCCGCTTGCTTGTCACTCGCCTTTGCAAAATAATGCCCAGGCGCGATTTTAAATTGAGCTGGTCTTCGTGGCGTTTTATTTTCTCCTTGTATCAAGTGCTACAAGACCGGTTAAAATTGAGTCATTGTTTATCAGAGCTCATGAATACAAGGGAGCTTTGTGGAAGTGCCAGGTACAGTACAGTATATCACTTTTCTCAAGGTTGAAGTGTGCATTAAAGCCGAACAATTTGTTGAATTGATAAAAATGCTTAGTGACAGACAGAGGCAGGCTGTTTGAAAAACAAAACAAGTGAGCTTTGAGAGCCAACCTGAAGTTTCAAAACCCAAAATGCAAGCAACAAAAAGAGAAGGGGGAACAACACAGGGTTAAATACACAGGGATGATTAACTGATGGTACATGGAAGCAGGGCGTGAAAACAGACTAAGACAGGATGTGGCATGTAAAACGTGAAATAACTTAGAAAATAAAACAGGAAATAACCAAACTATAAACTCAAACTGTGACAATATGTCTTCAATCAGGAGCTACTTAGCACTTCCATCAATATCAAATTTGCCATGTTCCACTTTCAAGCTATTACTGCTCAGCAAAGCCTATTTTACACAAGTTAATTATTAATCGTCAAAACAACAGGTGGCACCGAGCTATCAAAACTGTGAAGAGTAACTAACGGCTAGAAAAGCATCACAGGCAGTAGAGGCTTCATCTTCCATACACTCTTTAACCAAATACATTTCTTTCATACTTTCTTGTCTTTGCTTCGCTAGTTCAGCTCTATCATAAACGTGGTTTACTTTAATTTTAGATGCAATCACCCACTCGTTGAAGCATTAGCAAGACGGTTGCTTTGCATTTCCTTTATCGTTGCCCGAGCCGTGCAGACACATCGTCCTACTCTGTATGTGTGTGCAGTTGTCCATGTGGATAAATGGTGATTGGCATGTGGCTGAAAGTGGGTGGTGTAGAGTGATTAATCAGCGTAATGAGTGTAGATGAGCGCTGTGCAGATGGAGCCCACACTCAGGACTGTGTCACCCAGCAGGAAGTCTCTCTGCTCCCCTCCAGTGCTTCTGTATAGCTCTAGCTGTGTGTCTCGGCCATGCGTCACTCGCTTCCTTGTTTAATTTGTGAGCTCGGTTCTGCATGATTTTGTTCTGTGATCGTCTGACTCTTATTTCGCCGGGAAGACTCGCTAAGTATACAACTTTCATACAAATGAAAGAAAAAACAAAAAAACAGCCTTGTGTTGGTTTTACTTTTCCTACCAAATGGTGACTTGTGATATCGTGTATATTCATAAAACAGGAATTTGTTTTATGCCGTTGTGAAAAGCGAAAAAGGCAAACCGCTCTGTCCGTCAAACACGAGAGCTGAGTTTATCGTTTTTGTTTTTTTTCTTTTTGAGAAGCGAACGTCATCCTAGCGATTGTGTGGCATGGCAAGTCTGATTACACATCAGCTCCTTTGAAAGATTTCAGGGAAATAAAGAATACTGAACACGGAAACTAGCTCCTTGACTGATATTGCTGAGAAAGAAGCAGAAAAAAAGCTTGAAGAAAAACAAAGAAAAAAAGAACCATGTTCATAATAAAGTGAGAGCAAATTCAGTAATACAGACTAGCGGGCATATTTTCAATTTGACAGGACCTCCTTATCCCGGCACAACATGTTTTAACGCTACACAACAATTAGCATAATGGTACAGTACATGTTCTGTCTACGGGTTCAAACTAATCAGAGACAGAATTCAACGTGAAGTGTTTAAGCGCCTTACGTTGAACGACTTCCAATTAAATCATGTTTTTGTTTATTCAAAGTAATTGAATCTTTAGTGGCTGCTTGTCTGTGACTGTTTTACTGTTCGCTTTAGTGTTTTTGAGAGGGTTGCATCGTGCATTGTGTTCCTAAAAAAAAAAACAAAACAGGGAGGAGGACTGTCAATTAGCCACAGCTAGTAGCCAAACATACATTACATTGGTTGCATTCTAATTAGATGTAACAATTCCTAAATGTATTATTCGAGTCAAATGATCGGATAAATAGAAAAAATAAATACATAAAAATATGCGGTGTACATCAATAAGGTATTGCTGCAGTGAGTCCCAGACAGATTTAAAATGCTTAACGTTACACGGATGCTGACATCAGGATGAGGCATAAATCAATGTTATTACCTGATTATAAGCTCAAAAGATGAGAGTATGCCGTGCAATGCCACCCAGACCTTTCTGAGAAGCCTTGTATATGAATCTGCCTGTGTCTTCTAAAGCAATCAGTGACAAAGACATTGTTAACTTCTGATGATTAGAACTACAGATGAAGAAAGAAACGATGCCGGTTCTGAGAGCTTCAAACAGCGATGCAAACGAGGAGTACGTCCACTAATAAAATACTAATACGGGAGTTAAATGGACGACATTGGAGCAAAATGCTACGCAGAAGGAAAGAAACGTAGCGACACGGCACACTGTGAGTGGATAAATATTGTTGTCCTCGAGAGCTGTCCTAATTGTCCAGTCCAGCCTATACTCTGTCTTTTGCATCGTTATCTAACCAGCAGTGACACACTTGCCAGATGTGGGCTCCGTCTGCGCAGATAAGTTAACTCAGTCGGTCCTCTCGCCTCCCCCTGGATTTTGTGACATTAGCTCAGCTCCCAGATGCTTATGCTGACTCACACACTTGCTCTCATGAGCCTCGTTGAGCCTCCCTTTTTTTCTCCTCCAGCCTCTTTGTCTTGCTGCACATTTGTTACGAAGCGTCGAGTGAGATGACGCCCACAAGAGCCCACGTATGTGGAAGCAAAACCTAAATTTGACATCCCTGACACCATAGATTCACATGCGTTTGTTTTAAAGGGGACCGATTACGCTCGTTCTGCATCTAGAGCTGCCCTTTTCTTGTTGCAAAGGCAACTGACTGCTGTCAATCGTAGCTGTCATTACCTAGTTACCTCACTTAGCCGTGCAGCTAGCGATTCTATTCGGCTGACTCTGCTCAGACTAGGAGCTCAGAGCACGGGGGGGTGTTGGTGTTTCTAGCAGAGGAGTTTTGGACCACCGGGTTGAGATGGCTATCAAGCCAAGCAGGGGAGAGTCAGCTCATAGGACTTCTAACTGCACAGCTAACTGAGCTTACGGCAGCTAATGTACGGCAGCTAAATTACCAACAGTTAACAAATACTATATCTATATCTAATATCTATCCATCAGGAAACCACCGTAGACCACCAGCAGAGTAGCCAAAGGGCATCAGAGGGTAAACCACATAATGTTTTCTCCATTACAATATAATGCAGATCAGGTAAATCCCCACAGTATGAATAAAAACCCAACTTGGTGTTGGTAGCTTGTCAAGGTCAGTGTAATGGTTGCTCTTTTATGTGGTTATTTTCCCTGGAACCCTATCAGACGATAACAACCGGTCTAACCATGTGCCTGGCGCTGTGTGCTATCAGGCCCTGGTGGGGGGATGTTGGGGACACAGCTGCCCTGCTGGCAGCTACAGAAAGGTAGCAGGTTGGAAAAGGTCAACACCTTAACTTCCTTTCTCCTTCACAAAGCGGAGGGGGATCTGCCATCTTATGACGTACACTCTGTACTTTCTGCAGGATTGCCAGCCAATTAAAGGTTATCAGAGCTCAAAATAATGGTCCTGCAGGGTGGCACTCCAGATAGGCCCCATCTAAATATATATTGCCTCACCCTCCTTTACTAGTGTCTGGGATCCGAGCAGCGGGGAGGAAGCGGACTAGCTCCTGTGCAAGTGTCTGTTGATAAGCCATGAGGGAAAGGACATACAATAAATCAGCAGAGAGGCAATGTATTTCTTTTTCCTCGAGGCAGGGAAGACTTCCGAACTTAAACGTGCCATAAGGAACGCTGAACTGGTTATGAAGCAGCCTCAATTTAATACTGATGCTTCTATGTGATCTACAAAAGCAACCGAGACCAAAAGCAAGAAGTTGGCTGATTCCACCTTAATGCCTGACGCTGGGTCAACTTCCCGGTGAAAACAGATTCAGTGATTTATGGCATGTAGACTGGAAGAGCCAGGCATACATATCCCCATGCAGAGATTCATAGTGAGTAGTACATTAGCCAGTTAGAAGGAGGCGGTAGTGCTCTTGGTGCTTTTGTTCAACGGTGCCTTTAAAATCAACACAAAGTAAAAGTTCCTTGTAGTTGTTTTCAGCTTGATAGCTGCACTTGAATGATGCCCACCGCTGGATGGAAACAGATAAATAAAATAAATAAGAATCTTGCACACAACACAGTGCATCACTGCCGAGATTATACTGAAATGACATCTTCTATTTGTTTTTCACTCCTGGGGTTTACCCCTCCTGCTTCTGAAATAAAACAGAGACAAAAAACAAAACAAAAAGACAACAGGACTGTTTTAGTACCGCACACAAGGACAGTGCAAGAAATATTAGTGCAATTGAGGCTCACGCTGCCCAGCCATGCATCGTCACCTCAGCTGCACCCGCCCAGCTTTCAATTAATGCTTTCTAGGACAGAAAAAATAAAAAAATAAATAAAATAGCAGCAAAAACAAGTAGCCTTTAGGAAGCTCATCAATTACAGTTAAAGACAAAGGAAAGAGGAAAGGAGGGTGGAGTTGGAGAGACTTTGCCAAGCCTTGTCCTTCATCATCCATTATTGGAAGATGAATGGGGGGTCTCTACGGTCCACATGAGAATGAGGATTCTGATTTGTGCCAAAAACAGACCATTCCAGGTTTAAAATGGGGTCGCCAAGCTACCCACCAGACACTGAAATATATATTTATTTTTTTTTTCATGTGAGCGTGTAGAGAAGGTTTCTGTCACTCTCTCTCTCTCTCACACACACACACACACACACACACACACACACACCACACACATCATACTGAGCACATTTTTCAGAGGGTAAAAATAAGTGTATGTGTGTGTGTGTGTGTGTGTGTGTGTCTGTGTGTGAGTGAAAGAACTAACACACCGCGCTGAACATCAGTCTTACCTGGATGAGTGATTCGCTCAGTCTTTCCTCGTCTACCTCCAGCACAATGTCCCGGATCTCTTCATAAGGCAGGCGGAACGAGCCCAGGAAAATTGCTGTTGTGATGGAGAGAGAAAAGAGTCATTTCCTCCCCCCTTTTTTTTTATTAGACCACGGGGTTCAAAGAGACATTCCAGCGCTCATCGCTCCTCAGACAAAATGACCACAGACCTAACTCGACACTTGGTAAAACTAATATACTTTCTGCCCCTCAACAGGACGGTTTGAGTGACCCTGACGACAATTGGGTTGGGAAATCATCAAGATTTACCAGTAGTGCAAAAGTAATACTATTATTATTATTATTATTATTATTATTATTAATAATACTATTAT
>OMLP01007671.1:5891-16755 GCA_900302685.1 Spondyliosoma cantharus | reverse complement strand
AGGTGAGTGAGGAAAATCCACTTTCACAAATATATGTTGCAAAGGGCAACAGGCTCATCATTGCTTTTGCTGCCAGTTGTGGAAAGTCTTTCTGGCAAGATATCCAGAACTGGGTGAGTGGTTTAGTTTCATATATGTTTCTGAACGTGCTGTCAGTGGACAGTTCAATGAGCTGATCCTCCTCTGTCACCGTCAGGTGTGCGGCGTCTGCTGCGTTGTCTCTGAATGGAAACTGTATCCATGTCTTGTCCCTGCGCCAGGAGTCGGCCTCAGAAAGGTAGTTCCTAAATTGACCATGGAGCGCCTCCAAGTGCGCAAGAATCGCGTGTGTTACGGGAGGCGAGAGCACTTGGAGATTCAGAATCGGAAGCAGATTCTCCCAGCTTTTGCGATCCAAACATAAACACTAGGTGCTAGCATATTAAGAATGGGCTCTCGGCCAATCGCGGGGAACCTGACAGAGCCAGTGTGTCACATACGGCCTCGCGATTGGCACAGCAGCGATAGGGACGGGTCCTCCTCGTTGAATGAGTGAACCGGTGCCCAGCTTGAAAGAGCTCCTGTGTCTCGCTGAATGTGTGCATTGCTGACTGAAAGACATCTTCTGCCTCCATTTATCTGTTCACTGCAGTGTGTTGGATTCATGTTAATGTGTATTTAAAGACATTTTGTGGAAAAAATTGCGGGGGGATTATAAAAAAAATGTCTTATCAACCAAAACTTTCCCAACCCCCCTGCAGTACCTCCCCCTGTTGAAGACCTCTGTTCTAGATGATAAGGAAAACAGAAGCTTGTTGTTGTTTCAAGGCAGATATTCATACATGCACAGGTCTTGAGAAAAGAAGAAGGCCTGAGGAACCAAAATGTTAGTATGGTCAATAAATTGTGATACTAAGCAGGAGCAGTGTACATAATCTTGTTTTCTCAAGACTGACGTGCTTGACAACAGTTTAACAGTGTAAATGGTCTTTATTTTCCCTTTCACTGTGTCGTCCTCTCTCTCCATGAGTTGTTTGCAACAGAATGTCCATCATTCTGTCCCTCTTCCCCTCCCGTCTTTCTTCTTGCGGCAGGAACTGTAGAAAAGAGAGGTAGAAATGTTGGGAATGTTGCAGAACAGAGCAGGAGGATTCACTCTGCATTGTTAAAGGGCTGTTCCGCTCCATCTCTCCTGCAAACAGTCGTCAAGGGCGGAGAAACCTGATAGCTTCACTTAGCTCTGATCTGCTCTAACTACATAGATCACAGACTGAAGGATGGAGGGATGGAAGGCTGGTTGGAGAGATAGGGTTAGACTGAAAAGAAGACATGGATGCTTTTCTTTAACCTTGAACATTTTTTTTTATGTATAGCTATCTATACCTATAGTGCGAAGTACTTCCACTGCACTTATACACATTCATGTCTTCAATACATTTCAAACTGAAAGACTTAATTCATTCTTCATCTTTTTATATAATAAAATATATTTGTAGATAAAGAAAGTAGAGTGCAAGTAATTTGAAGGACTGAATGCTGATTCGATTATGCACTCAGATCCTCTAAAAACTATATATTTTTTGTTATCCTTGATGATGAATGAGTTGCTGAAGAATGTAGTGGTTATATTTTTGTGTCTACTTTACCTTCAGCTGGGCTCCTCAGACAGGGCCACAGAGCGTGTCTGAACTTGAACCACTGGTGTTAGGACAAGAAAAAAAACATCTGCCTGCTGCTGGAAACACTGTTGATGAGAGTGGTCAAAGTGATTCATGTAGTACATGTGACGTAAAAGCAAAACAATCAGCTAAAATAGTTGGGGTGTCGGTGATGAGGAAAACTTTTTCATGTTGCATCATTTGAATGATTGTTAATATAAAGCTATTGATTGATTAATCTTTCAAATAAGGATGATATAGACCCAATCGCCAGAATCAATGTTATTCAGGTACGTTTCTGAAAACTGAACCTTTCTTTATGTTGCATGTTTATATTTATATTTGTCTCTTGTCACAACATTGTGCTTATGCTCTGTTTAGGTTTAGGCACAACAAAAAAGGAAAGCGTCACGGTATATTAGCTTAAAATACAGATGGATATGCTCCGTGAAAAATGGCCCGTTTGTCACCTCAAAAACGGGTGGAGATGTCTCTGTGGCTCCTTAAAAACAACACCTGTTTTTTTTATGCCACAAATACATCAGCTTTGCTCATCTGGTCAGACATGGTTTGGTTTAAGATTGTAACCCTGAATTTGGCTGAAAATACGTTAGAGTAACCGTCAGAAATGGGTTCTCAATTAAATACAGATAAATATGTACTTGTATAATATTGATAGAAAGAAAGAAATTAAAATGAAACTGGAGTGCACGTCAATAAATTCTGAATATCTTCACTGCAGATAGTTCTGCTCTGTTTGACCATAGCTTAAACATCCAGTGATTCCCAATTCCTAGAAATAAAAACATTAAAAAGCACAAAAGACCAGCACTTCACTTATTCAGGTATATTCAGTGCTATTAATTTACTGAAATAAAGTGATGAATCAATGCACTCCTTCCCCCTCTATGCTTTGATTAAAGGACAGCTCTTGTCCTTAACCTCAGCCCCATGTTTCACACAATTAGCACAGCGTCATGCCTTCCTATTCTGCTGTTGGAGAGCTGATTTAACTCCTGTCTTTTTGAAAAGAAGCTTTTTTTATTTTTTTTAATTGCCCCAGAGAGGAGAAAGAGAAAAGTCAGATCTGAAAAACCCAGAAGGGGATGTGTTGGTGATTATTGACAATAATAGAGAAACACAGCACCTCTCCACCTCCACCCTCTTCTTGTCTGTCATCGTACAAGTCAGAAACCAGTATTAATCTACAGCTGTCTTGCTCTCAGCTGGAACAAATTCATACACACGCCATGGAGCTTCTGAGAAACACAACATATGGCTGAAATTGACAGTCTGTTGTTTGGCTATATGGTTTTGCTGCATCTTTCTTTGGTGGTTTCTTTCGCCCTCTCTTTCTATCTATTCATATTAAAGGCTAGGTTCCCACTTTTTCACGCCAGCCTTAATAACATTTTTAGAACCAGGCTGAATTTCTCATAAGCTGTCAGATTCATTGTCAAGTGGTCTCAGTTGGTCAGGTTTTTTAAAGCACAGATTTTCATCCCTAAAATTTGCGCGACAATTTGTGAAAACAGTTTTTATAAGTTCTTATTAACGTATGCGACTGTATCAACGACTGTTGAACATTGATGCTGGGCAAACAAATTTCAGACGTACCTCGCATGACCAGTTGTTTGTTTCAGCTGATGACCTGGTCAAAATGGGGGAAACCTTGTACATTTGATCTCACAGCATCAATACTGTGTGACAAAAACCACATCGACTACCTCATCAAGCTCAAGGACAATATATGGCCAGAGACTGTCAAGCAGCTGAGATACAATGAAAATTGTAATGTTGCTGATGTTGCTTGATTACATAAGTTGGTCACATAAAGACAAGAGCTGGGGTTCGGGGGGACCTTATTGGGCGTCATTCATGAAACGTAAATGACCATGAATAATTTGTGTGTAGGCTATAGATGTCATAAAGAAAACTGCATGCAGATTTTCCGTATCGCACTGGTGGGATATGACTTTAAGGCTCCAGAACTACTCGATTAGGTTTAAAAAAATGTCGTACTTTGGGTTCGAATAACTACATTAAGCCTTTAACTTACAGTGATGTCACTTAAAAAGAAATCACACTTGACTCTTGATCACAACCAGGATGCAAACCCTGGTCTCCACAGGGAAAATCCAGCGTATGACCCATCCAACCACCCATCAACTCCAACTTTTCTTGTATACTTCTCTTATATTTTTTATACTTGTGCAATAGAGGTGTCAAACTTGGAAGCAAGGGCCACCAGGCTGCTGTGTTTCATGACATCATACATTTACAATAACCATCTGTCAAACACAGGTCCAGTGGATGGTGTTATCAAATTGAGGAAAAACTGGAGTTTTTTTATAATTCATTCAAAATATTGGTGACCTCTAATGCTCAGAGAATCACTTTTCATCAGCGGGATCAAGAGCTGTCAGACGCCACGTCAAATTGTATTATGAAGAGTATGAGTTGGATTCTTGAACTTTTGATTTGAACCTGAAATTGAAAAGTATACATTGAGTCAACACAATTTCATCCGTATAACTTGAAGTGTACTTATGTCAAGCATTTTAGGAGAGTTTGTCCAAACTCATTTTTCATTTAGCTCTGGTCTGCTCATTAAGAGTAATTTGGGGTTTGATGTCTTAATCAAGGACACCTCCGCATGTGGGACGAAAGTTTCCAAGAACTAAACCACCAGCCTTCAAAAAAGTGGACAGCAGCCCGTTTTCCAATCTGAGCAACACTAATTTATGCTCCCATATTACACAAAGCATCAGTTATTCATATGCCTGTATTCAAGGTCAGTGATGATGTAAAGTACATTTGCTCAAGTACTGTACTTCGGTAACCAATCAATACATAGGCTATTCATAGTCATTACCCTTGGAAGAAGTGGAGCACCTCCATTTCATGTTTCATTATGTTTCAGTACATTTAAGAGAAAATATTGTCCACAAGCTGTACAGTTGATGCTGTTGATTTTCAGGTTAATCTTCAAAGAAATACAATCCAAAGTGGAAAATAATTGGGTTCCTATTATTTTTGCCTTGTGACTCATTTTGTGCATATATCCTTGAGGTCTTACAAACATGTCAAATGCATTTCCATTCTGAGCATCTCTCATTTCCACACAATTTTTTTGTTTTGCTTCCACAGCGTACGATGCACAGTAATGCATTTCTGAAGTGTGTTGTCAAAATACGCCTGAACCACTATGCATGCACTCTTTGTTGTGCATATTTTAAGACCTGTATGTGGCAGATTTTACAGCCCCTTCTTTTTCCTTTTATTCTTCTCTCCTGGGTGTCTGAAATATTAATTCCCCTCTCCATTTCTTTTGCCGTCTCTCACTCCCTGAGGATGAGGCCCAACAGTAGCCTACTGCAAGCTTAACGCTGTAGTGTGAAAAAATGGTCCAAAACCTGGAGAAATGCAGGAGAATTGTGACCCCTGGAAGAAATGGGGAGAGAGCAATGAAAAATGGGAGACTCCTGTGAAAATCCGGAGGTTTGCTGGGTATGATTACACAGCTAGTACGCTACCAATGTTAGCTAACTATGCCATCGAACTAGAGGTATTGGGATATTTTAGTATTTTACTTGTATGTTTACACTGTGGGTGTTTTGTGAAAATTCTTGGTCCCTAAGAAGAATGTGATGCATTTCATGTGACTTTTATTGCACATCCATGCACCCATATCCCAATATAAGTCATTTTGAGTAGTACTAGAAATTAAAAAAAAAAAAAAAGAAATGTACTGTACACAATACTTTTGATAGGATGGCATTATTATTAAACACTAATCTTATACTAAACTAAACCTAGTCCTGATTGTTCAAAAGTCTTAAAAGCAACAAAAGGTTGGTCTTTGTCAATACAGAAGTGGAGTCATGCCATGCTCTCACAACTTTTTGACAGTTGTGTGGGTTCATGTGTGTGTGTGTGTGTGTGTGTGTGTGTGTGTGTGTGTGTGTATGTCCTCTGTTCTCTTCACTTACGTCTCACCAGTTGTCCCAGAATGGCAGGGTCCAGCTTGCACTAAATGCTCCCTTTATTGAGGTTGTAGGCTTGGTCTGGACACGGGACAGCAACAACAGGATCAGATGTTGGACTGGCTTTTCCAATCGTTTCATAATGTTGAGAATTTAGTGGTAGTCAGCCAAACATTAAGCTAATCAGTATTAGTTGATCCCATGGATATGACTTTAAGCAATTTAGGTAAACGAACAGGAGCAGTTTGTTTTTTTACTCACTAGTAACAAGCAAATCAAGTCACATTTGAAACATCCTTGCTGAGGAAAAGTTACAGCGTGGGCAGAGGTCAAGCTCAGCTGGTTGGGATTTCCTAGAAAAATAAGGTGGAGCTTGGAGACAGAATGGCCACAAATAAAGGCCTGCTGAATGCTGGCAATATAATGTCTTTTTGTTTGGGTAGTAGAAGAAAGAAATGCTATTAATCTCATCAAATCATCATCAATCATCAAATAATCAGAATAATTTGCAATCAAGTTTTCCGTCTGTACTCCCAACTAGTGATGGGTTTGTGTTTTTGCACCATTTTAGCTCCAGTAAAAGTTGTGGTCCTCACAAAGAACTAAAAGATTATGGTCGACACTAAGTATACAGACGTGTGCATATTTGTGTGTGTGTGTTCTGCTACGGTTTGGGACACACGTTAGATTCAAGGCCCCGGGGGACGAATGGTGCAGCTAAGGACAAAAGCTGTGCCCGTACTTGGAAAACAGCTGATATTTAGGTCAGTAGTTAGGTTTACGTAAGAGTTAGTCAAGTAGTGGTTATATGTAGGGTTAACTCAAGGAAATCAATGTAAATGTCCAAAAGTGACTTCAGTCTCTCTCTCATACTGTGTGTGTGTGTGTGTGTGTGTGTGTGTGTGTGTGTGTGTGTGTGCGCACACGCACTTGTGTGTGTGTGTGTGTTTCCACCGAGTTGAAGAGCAGTTGTCGTTGACAGCTGCATGGGAGCAAGGAGAGAAGGAGTCAAGTGGCTTCAAATAGCCGTCGTTCTCCTCATTCATCAGAGGAACCCCTCCCCTCTCTCTCTTTCTGTCCCAGCAGCGACTGGTGTGAAGTTTACATTTCTTTTGTTAACACAGTCATGAATATTTTTTTAAATGTCTGCTTTTGCCATAAAATAACGTTTGATAAATGTCCACAACAGAGAGGTTAACATAGTGCAGTCCACTGGGTTAAATACCCAGTTTAGCTCATAAAACAGATTTATATTGAAGAGAAGATACGTTTGTGATTGATTGCGTATGACAATAAAAACTTGAAGCATTGAAACAAAGGACATACACGTTCTTTGACTGCTGCAGTGTCAAATTGACATTTTGTCTCAAATTCCAATCAAATATGAATGTCTTGACGCCTGAGGTCATCTCTTTTTTTATACACGGCAGATATTTGTGACATCAAGTATTTTTTTTTTTTTTATAATTTAATGACTCATGAATACAACCAAAATAAGCAGGTGTTCCAATTTTTTCATTTCTGTAATATACAGGTCAAAAGACATCTGGACATCTAGATTAAAACTGGACTAAATGTGGTTTATTTGGACATATCGACTGTTTGAATAACATGAAAATTGTGCTGCAACTACATTTTTTATATTTTTATATTGAATATTTCACTGTAAAAAAGAAAAAGACAGCAAATCTTGAGCAGCAAGTACTCGATAAATAACTTCAATTATTAACTGATTATCAAAATTGTTGTCGATTAGCAAGCAAGTAATTTTTTCCATTTATCGAACCTAAATAATAATTTAGAACTAAATAATCCAAGATTTAGTTGTCAAGATGTTATTTGACTTGCAAATTACCATATTGCGTACATGCGTACATCCTAATAACTAACATTTTAGCAGTCTCCCAGTGCCATACACTAACCACAATCCCCCCCCTTAAAACCACTGGGATGCTGCTTAAGACACACAAAAACCCATTATGTGTTAATTTGCTTATCCTTCTTCTGAATTTGATACCAACTCCATGTTTCAAACCAGTTGGGACAAGAGCAAACAAAAAACTGGAAAAGTTGTTGATTGATCCAACAACTCTATGGTGGCCCAGAGATGTCAGGCCAAATACAAAAGCCACAACATGAATACAAAAGTCACAACACGAATACAAATCCACAACGGAAGTTACTCACAACGGAAGTGACCTAAAACGGAAGTGAACGGCAACGGATGTTGACAATGAGGTGGATTGTTGCTGCCATGTTAGGATCCGTGTGCCGGCCGTTTCTGGGCAACACAGAGTCCAACTTCCTCGCTGACTTTTCTCCAGGCTCTCTCCTGTTTTGTCCAAGTCTCTGTGTATCTGTTTCTGTCCCACAGCTCCTGAGCTCCGGTCTCTATATGCATATGTAGTGTGGTAGTATAGTACGGAGCTAATGAGTGTGGGGCCCCGAGCACGGAGCATTAGCCCCAGTTAGCACAACAATAGAACAGCTGGCTTTTCTCGCTTGTTGTGGCGTTCCGAGCCGGGGCTGCAGCGTCGACAGCAGCGCTCTGGGTCTGCTCCCCGAGCTCTGTACTACCATACCGCTGTACAAGCATACAGAGACCGGACAATAAAGGAGAGTGCTTGGAGAAAGGTCAGAGAGGAAGTTGGACTACTTGCTAAGTTATGAAAATATGTGTCTGTTATTTGATTACAGCGGTCTGTTGTACTTTACTATGAATGTACCGTTCACTTCCGTTTTAGGTCACTTCCGTTGTGGGTCACTTCTGTTGTGATTTTTGTATTCGTGTTATGGCATTTGTATTCGTGTTGTGGCTTTTGTATTTGTGTTGTGGCATTTGTATTCGTGTTGTGGCTTTTGTATTTGTGTTGTGGCATTTGTGTTGTGGCATTTGTATTTGTGTTGTGGCTTTTGTATTTAGCCTGACACCTCTGGGCCACCGTAAACAACACCTGTTTGGAACATTCCACAGGTAAACAGGTTCATTGGTAAGAGGTGGTAGTATCATGATTGGGTATGAAAGGAGCATCCACAAAAAGCTCAGTTATTCACAAGGATGGGGTGACGTTCACCACTTTGAGAAACACATGATTGTTTAAAGGATGTTACCACATGGCCTCAGACTGTTGTCGGTGAACACATTTAGTTTTCTATGTGTTTATTTTTTATTAGCCGACCGGTATATTGGTTGGCCAGTGTTATCAGTATGGGGGTAGATGTGCAACATAAACAACTTTTTCTTTTTTAGATTATAATGCAGAAAAAGATGCTTGCTGTAGTTTATAATAATTACATTCCCATTGAAGTTTATTGATTCAGTGCCGTGATAATAAGATCAGGCTCTTGTTAATATTTATACCTTACACAGTGTTCCAACTTTTTTGGAATCGGGGTTGCACATATAAATAGAATGTTTTACAAATTGCCATAGTAGGCTGTGAACTTGTGTGCAAGACATTAGTATACTCAACCATACTAACAGGAGGAGAAGCAGCACATGCCCCGATAGATGCTTGTCAAACTGTGACTTTGCCACTGCCAATTGAACTTCCCAAAGAGAATAAGAAAGGTTTAATAATTATTTTTTAATTGCTTTGTTTTATTGGACAATAGTGTCGACAACTGCACACTCGTAAATCAAGAGGATTAATTATGCGTGCAATAATATGGGATTGGGATGTAGCTGAAGTAGTTTGGGACTGTTACTTGAAACTTTTTGTAAAATAGTTACATAAATATCTTTTGTTTCCGGTTGAAAACCAACCCAAACTGTTTATTTTAACTTTTAATGTGCCATAAAATACTGACAGTGTTTTCTCATTTGACATTGAACCAATTGTCCATGTAAACCAAAGTGTTTGGACTCCTCCCGCCTGCTGTGCGGCCTTCTCAACACCAACGTGGCCTTTCCTCCAGCCATAACACTCCCAGTGTCTGTAGCCCAGTTGTCCCAGTGAGGCAAGTCTTGCCAAGTCCTTCAAGCGCTTGTCTTTGGAGTTTGACAACACGTGTCTCTGTCCATCCGTCCCCAGACTTTTTCCAGTTTAGGAATGTTGTCCCTGCCTGTTACAGAAGCACAGAGTCTTGTCTTTTGTCCACATCCGTCAAGATCAGATTTTTCTCTCTGCTCCACAAGTCCACTTTTTGTTTCCATGCTCACTTTGTATCCACACTGTTGGGGTTCAGCTCAGCAGGGCTGTGCTGCTGCTGCTGCACATTCCGCCGTAACAACGAGCTGCAAGTAGACCAGAAGCCGTTACAGCACAATACTGCCATCTGACTGAGTTTCAGTTTCTCTGTCAGTCATCCCATAACAGCAGCAGAGCAACAGAGGAGAGCAGGAGTGGAGGAAAGAGGCTGAAGTAGGAGGTGAAGGAGGAGGGGGAGAGTCTCGGCAGTCTCTAAAACCAATACAAATCCTTGCTCTTATCCTGTGCCTGCAGACCTGAGAGAGGTGGAAAGACAAGAGGAAAATAAAATAAAAGGCAGTGGAAGAAGAGAAAAGCAAGAAAAGGGAGATTAGAAAAAGAAGTTCAAGCGTCTTGTTTATAAAAGCAGGAGGAACTGCCCGAGGCACAGAAGGGATGAAAGCAGGACAGCAGAAAAGGAAGTTGACAGCTGGTGTTAAGGTGCTGAGTGACGGTCAGTTTGTTTCTTCAGACCACTTGTCGTAAGTTGATCTGAGGCAGGGAAAAAAAGCCTTCGTTTAAATCTGGTTTCATGCTTTCAAGGTTTTTCTTGGTCATGCTGAACGTTCTTAATGCTGCTTTTATTTATTCAGATAATGGGATAATTCATTAGTAGTCTGAATGGTTGTGAAGTTCAGCATCAGCCCATTATAAAATAAATTAATCTAACTAATAACCAGGTGCATACATTACAACAATCAAGGGTGGAAAAGGAAACAGGCCCTGGGCTAAATTATGAAATACCGTAGCATTGATCCTCTTTAAATGTGCCTTTTGGTGGTACCTTATTCATCTCTTGTTTTTCAGAACAAATAAAACATGAAAGTAATTCTCTTCTTTAATGTGAGAATTTGCTGCTTTTCTAAGCTCCAACGTTAACAGTTCTTTTATTGGTACTTTTTACCGTTTTTAGGGTGATTTGTTATCAAATTGGTTTTCCTCTCCTCGGCTGAGCTCCGAAACATTAACACACAGGGAGTGAAGTCAGCAGAGCAGAGAGGCGGCGGTGGAGACAGTGAAGTGAACCAGGTGCTGATTTAAGGGATACTTC
>OMLP01007667.1:6185-28146 GCA_900302685.1 Spondyliosoma cantharus | reverse complement strand
AGCAATGAATCAATATTGATGAGTATGTTATCGATATTGAGGGTAATAAAAATGCACAATAGCAATGAAAGAAATTAAATAAATGCATCTTTAAACTCCTGTAAACTTGGACATGTACATTAGAATAAATATGAAATTATGATATAACTATTTACAATACATATTAAACCAGATGGAGGTTTACAGCTCCTATTTACATTCATAAGATCTTATCAATGAGAGGAAAAGGGGTTGAATGTGATATCATGGTGCATTAAAGTCTCACTGAAAAGCCCAAACTCTTCATATGGAAGCTAAATCATTCAGAAAAAAAAGGCTGGAAGAATCAGTGCTGCATGAGCGATGTTCATGTATAGAAATATGTGATCCTGTACAGAAAGCTTCAATCTGTCAGTGTGTTCATTTGGAGCATTGTTTCATCTTTAAACGGGGATCAAATGAAGATCTGGAGCGGGACATGTGGCCGCAGCCAGTCTGTGTTTATTTGTGGTTTTGTTTGTACACAACTGAGCCACCAGGCCGACTGGCAGAGCCGCACACAGGATGGAGATTTGTTTAATGAGGCCAGAGGAGAGAGAGGGACAGAAGGCCCGGATTACAAGCAGACTAAACATTTCTACAGATTCTGGGCAGCAATGTGGTGAACATTCATCTTCATCAATTGCCCTTTAGCAAGATTTGATATCTGATGATCCTGAGGAGGAGTGGGAAAGGAAAGAGAACATTTCTCACTGAAGATCAGACCGGTGCGAGTCCAAATTACATCCAAATATGTTTTTTATGATCTGGAATCTATTGGCAGAGTAACATTGTATGCCCTCCTTGCAAAGCTGATAAATAACAGCTTATGTTTGCTTGTTTTTTGCTTTCTGGGCTTGATTTTCCAAAAGCTGAACATAGATCTGTTTGGCAGTTAAGTTGGAAATGTTGGACTTTCCCACCAGAGCAAGAATACAGTCTAATAGTGTAGCTTCAGAGCTTCCATGTTGTAGAAAGTGAGATTTCCATGTCTATATAAACACTGTCAGAGTATCAAAAAGCTGAGATGCACATAGCCTCAATTCATACTTGCCAAGACTCACACTAAAAATAAGGAAGATTTCAAAGTCATTTTGTGTGGGGTCAGGGAGTGCTCCCCCACAAAAGGGTTTCAGGAACTTTGTTTCCTGCATTCTGGTGACTTTTCAAGAATGAAAATAACAAAATAATGTTACTGCAAAAGCGTGTTAAAGAAAAAAAGAAGAAATGACTCCACTTGTAAGGCTGCTTGTTGTGTTTAAAGTGTTAAATAGCTCTATATTCCAACACTTATTGCAGTTAGAGAGTGTTTGGTCAGTAACCCATGTCTCTCCTCCTCATCCTCCTGCAGTAAAAGAGAAAAGTTTTTTTTTCTCCTGCCCATTTCATTCAATCAGAAAAGAGAACTCCATAAAGAGGTGGTCCAGTCGGCCCGTTTTGGTCAACCGTTTTCAGTCTTCATGTGTAGATTTGGCAGACTTCTGATTGGCCAACCTGTCCTTACAGGAGAAGTTGTATCGCCACCTGTTGATTCGGCGTGCACTTGACTGCCTGCGTTTGCTTTTCATGCCATTGGTGTGAATGGGAATATTTATTGAAACAGGTGGCAGAAATAAATGCGTTTTCAGAAACACCCGTGTATGTGTGGACTGGGCCTAAATGCCACGAACCAACCTCGGATCGTGACTTCTCATACATGCACCTGAAAATGTTCACGTTAATGAATGTTATTCTTAAACTTAGATCACAGTGCTCTCACTCCACTGCATTAACCTGAGAATTAACCTTTGTCAATGATGTCTGTTCTGACACAGTGTAGAACTTGTCATTGCTGTGCTTGTTGAGTGTATGAAGGACACAAACTAAATAAAAGGTGCATTTACAGGTTAACACAGCGGACAGGGAAAGTTTTACCAAACAAACTCGAAGAGGAAATTTACATCACACATCCTTCACTGTGTCTAGACACACAGACAGCTCTTCAGCGGGTGAGTAGGAATAAAATAATTAAATAGAAACATTTCCATGACTCTGTGAAACAACCTTCGCATTTCCCAGTATATTGGGCCTGTTTGTACACTCACCATCATGCATTTTTTATTTCATCCAAAGCACTTTGAAGAAGGTTCTAACAAGTCAATTTTTTATGTGTCATTTTTAAAGTTAAAATATATATTACTGACGTCATTTGTGTTCTTGTTGAACTTGTTGAAGCTTCTCACCATTTTCTCAATCTCTTTTTGCAGCTGAAAAAAACTTTGAAGTGCTCGTTTCTGTGTTCTTTTTAATGGAGCAGTTAGATGCAAATTGAGAGTGCTGGAAAAGGGAAAGTTTCTTCCCTCTCTCCAACACATGTATGTAACTTATCAAAGATAAAGATCATGGTCATAAAGGTCCAGCTGTCTGTCTTTCTTCATGATTTCACCTGCCATTATTTTACAAAGACACATAACACAAATACAGAGTTTTATTTTATTTCAGCAGTTATTACTTAGGGTAAAACAAAAAGAAAATCATTCCCCTTGAATGAATGAATGTGTACTTTTACAGTCTCATTAATGTTTTACCTTGATTCCCCCTTTTCTGAATACCAGTATCTATGATAAACTATTCCCTGTGGTCATTGAACAAACTCCTTTTATACTCACTACAGGAGCAGCCACTTGTTCTTCTTTTAGTGACTTGCTTGAGGACACCAAAGTAGAAGTCATTAAAAAAGACCCATGTCCCCATAATAAATGTTTAGCAACTACAAGGACGTTTCTTTATGTTGCATCTTTCAGTCCAATTAGTTAGAACTTTCTATTTCTCTCTTGTCACAATGCTGATTATGTTTTGGCACAAAAACTACTTGGTTAGGTTCAGGGAAACATTGTGGTTTCCCTTAAAATACCTGTTTTGGTCACCATACTCAACAGTCTGACCTCCCGTGAAAAATTGACGACTTTGAGTCGCCATAAACACAGCTGAAAAAGTCTGCAGCTCTCCTTAAAAAAACACCTGGTTTTCACGCCACAAGACATGCATGGAAATTCCTCCAGATGTCCTTTACGGTGGTGGCAGTGTCTCCTCCTGCTCCTGCTGGCGACATCGATGTATTGATTGACACGTTTAAAGTTAGTCCCCCCTCCCCACTGCTCCCTGTGAGGTATAAATCCATTTCCTGTTTTAAAACCCCCGGTGTCCAAAAACCAGCAGTCCACCAGGTGAGGGTTTATCTGACCTCGTCACGGAGCGATGGAGGGAGGAAAGAGTGGAGAGACGAGAGGAGGTGGAGGGGAAAATGTCTGACCGACAGCTGGTCGGCCATGTTGGAGAACTTGCTGTTATGACTGCATGTGCTACCTTTACTTTCTGTTTTCCTTCAAGATTTGAACATATTCATGTCATTGGTGTCACATCACATCAGATTACATGACCGGAGGGACAGAGGACGGTGGTGGCATGACAGCCGACAAGCCAAAACCCACTGTTCACACCTGCGTTTAAACGCCTGCTGAGTTACTGTAGTTTACAAAAATGCAACTGCCAACATTATATCCTGGCGACTGGGTTGTTATTTGCTCAACATCGGATGTGACAAACCTCACTGCAACAAGAAGCTAGCTGAAGCACATGTGTGGTTGGTGAAAATGTTTCTCCACAAGTGATCTAATCTTCTACTTCTATAGCCAATGTGCCAACAGCCCATCCGCTCACTCACTCTCTATTGATGACCACTCTGGGTCTCTCACCTGGTCTCCATCCACTAATCACAACCTCAGCCTCTCTCTCTCTCTCTCTCTCTTGCTCACTCTCCACTTCTCCTGATGATCCCACTCAGAGTCTTTTATGTCTGAAGTACAATAATGGATCAACACAAGCCTTTTCATCCTCTTTCATTCTTTTCTTCTGTGCTGTGTCAGGACTTTATTTCTGTCCAGGTCACCACCCACCTCGACAACAAGTGGCCTGTTGCAGCCACTTGAGGCAAAAAGCATTTCACTGAAAATTGAGTGCTCGCAACCCACTGTGATGCTGATCACAGAAGAGGAAGGAAGGAAGGAAGCTAGGAGGAAGAGGTAAGGGAGAATGAGGACGCTACATATGAGATGAATACAATAGACCAGTATTTGGACAGAGTTGAGATTACACAGCATTGAGCTAACTAGACTGAACAAAGAAGGTTATGCAAAACTGCTACACAGTTCACACCCTCAAAGTTTCCTCTTAGCTCAGCGACATAAAGCAAAAAATGCATGTTGGCAAGAGCAGCATGACTTTGTAAAAAAAAAAAAAATATATATATATATTATACATTAAACCCTCGGTGTTTACACTCCTCTGACCTTGAAGTAAGATTTGTTTGCAGCCCGGAGTTCCAGAAATGTGCACAGGCAAGCAAAAGCATCATGAGCCCACAATGTTAAATGATTTACAGAAGGTAAGATACAATAAATTCACCCCAATTACAGTGACAGTGAGTAGTGATTTCTGTTATGGGGTGGTTGCGAAGAGGAACGGAGAGAGGGTGAAAAGAGGAGAGGAGAAGGAGACTGAAAATAATTTAATGGAAAGTCAGTTCAAGAAGATTTAAGTCACAGTGTCCGTTTGAACTGCTTTCAAAAAGTAGTATGAGAAAAACGTGAACAGAAGATTTAAGAGGAATAACTGCACTGGGGTTAAATGTTGATTGGGACTCTGGAGGGCAAAAGAATCAAAACAACTTAAGGTTTATAGCCGGACAGTGCTGACAGCAGGTCTACTGAAGGAATCAGAGAGTTGGCCTTTCATGGAATGTAATCTCGCCAGCTAACTTTCTTCCTCTCCTGCTCGATTAGGCTGGTCTGAAGACATGTCAGGAAGCATTAGAGAGAGCTGAGAGATTTTTAGCCAGGGCCAAAGAAAACCAATATGCACCAGACAAACTGAGAAAGAAATCGAACGCTGAAGTAATATGGCCACATGGATCTGTGTTGTTTTCACAGTGATGGAGCACCATGAACATTTCATGCAGGGTCAAGAGGAATGAGTACCTTGTGCGATGTGGACGATGAGAAGGTTTTGTTCGAACTTTGCAGAAAGGTTATTTAAGGCATCCGAACCCCAAAGAGCTGAAAACATAAAGCAGCATGACTCCAAGCTGTGTAATACCCTGCCTCTGCTGTATTTGGTTTTGCGTACTCGTGAACACAACACATTTAGCAAAAATAAATATGCAACGTCTGGTTCTACTTTCAAAATAAAAGCACCAAAACTACTTGGTTAGGTTTAGGAAAAGAGCATGGTTCGTCTTACAATAACTATTGCCTTTACACAGGATTTGAATCCTGGTCTTCAGAGTAAAAATCCTTTTAATACCTGGGTATAAAAAAAATTAGGTGGGGCCATGATTCTATTATTGAGACCTAGATATGGTGGTGCCGCTAAATCATGCTTCCAATTTAATTTAATCCCATTAAAAGTATTTTTCCCATAGAGGCCTATTATTAAAGAGGCTAATGGGGGTTTTATACTTGTTAAATGTCTTATATTTAAAGATCTGTGACAACATCACTAATGTAAAGGCAAATCTATGGAGGGTTAACTTGCTTTTGAAACCAACCAAGTGGCCATTTAAAGTCTGTGTAAAGCAAATTCAGCAGTTTTCTTCTAAACACATTAAATAGGTCATAAATGTATTTCCTTAAAACATGTAAAAAGCCGTTCAATCATTTAGAATTTAATTGTGGAGCTAGGCTTCACAAACTGTGTCTCAAAATTTCTGTGTTCAGGATTTAATGGGCGGGTCAGAAATCATAGCCGCGTTACGTAACGGAGCCATCATTAGCATAAACCTGACCGAAGCTATAAATACATTCAGCGCATTAGCTTCGGTGGTTTCCCTGCTCGCTCTCGAGTCTCGGATAGCATCTCTTACAATAGTTTGCAGCTAGCTAACCAGTCAACCAGTCAGCTAACCGGTCAACCAGTCAGCTAACCAGTCATGTCTCCTCCACATCGTTCATGCATCATTCCTGGATGCCACAGTGTGCAGGGTAACGGCTCCGTTAGCTTATTTAAGTTTCCTACAAAGGACAACATAAGGAAACAGTGGATCGATTTTGTCAAGAGGAGCTACTGTGGCGAGTTCAAAATCACCACCAACACCGTCTCTGCAGTGTCCACTTTACCCCGATAGTAGTATAGTGGTCAATCACACATGTTTCTGTGGTGTGACAAACTCATCACACAAATGTATTGCTGTTTTACACGGACTTTAAGGTACTATAGTTTGTAACAGTTCCACGTTGGCTTCATTTACAGACCCGGAGGTCACTTGATACAGAAACATGGATCCAGAATGCACTTCCTAAGAAGATAGCATGATGGGACTTTGTGTCTTTCTGCTTATTTGTTTTTTTTTGGGGACCCAGAAATAATGGCTGAGTTTAATAAGGCAGTCTGAAGTAATCTGGTTCACTTTGAGTGGATGGGATGCATCACTGTCCAATCTCGTGAGTTAATGGTGACTATACGTGGTAGCTCGAGAGACAGTTAGCTAGTAAGCATTATAGCGAGTGAGCTAACCCACTAGCAAGGGACCTAGCTAGTGAGCAAGCAATGGTTCACTTCTGAGCAAGCTAACTAGCCAAAAGTCTTTAGCTGCTCAGTGCAAGACTCTTTTCACTGGGTACGTGTTGTTCATGACATGAGTTCAATGGGACTGCCAGCTGAGCCCACAACACAACTTACTAGAAAACCAGCTCTGGGTATGGAAACCAGATCAAACTGTCTTCATGAAACTCTAGTTCAGCAAAAAAAGTGTCATACAAAAAGCAAAGATGAAAAAGAAATTCTGAGTTTGGTCAATCCTCGCCAGATCATCAAAATAGATATGACATGTTTTGCCCTGCAGTGCACAAAAAACATAAAAGACAGTCAGGTGCGACGAAGGATCAGTCCACAGTTAAATAGGCCTCCAGTTTGAGAGGAGAACTCCTCTGAGCCTGACTCATGACAGCAGCTGCTCTGCTTCTCGGCATATAAAACACCTACCAACGTCCCTTGTTGTATGATCTAAAGGCAGCGAGCACCCCCGCAGAGCCGCATGGGATTAGATGCGAGAGAAGAGCTGGCTTTGCAAAGCGTCACTCACTGCAAACAAAAACTTCCTTCCCTTTTCTGTCACAGCGATACCATCTGCAATTTCAAGCTTACTTTCAGAGACAGAGACGAGGGAGGCAGGGCGTCCGTCATAACCCTGATGAGGCCTTTTTCCGGGTTAGTACCAGGTCATTGCATCAGAGTGCAGAGGTATTGAGATGGACGCTATGATTAATCTTGTTATTTTATGTTTTTTGTGTCCTTTTCTTCCTCCTTGATAACAGGTCTTAAGCCCACGGACCCGTGGGGCTCAATCAGACTTGAGTCATCGACTGAACGATTCTGCCTGCAGCAGGGGTGATGGACCTGGGCCGTGTCAGAGAGAAAACCATTTAATCGGAAATGGACCTTTTACTGATAACAGGGACTCTACACAGCCAACATGATTGACGCAAAGGAAAGTTGTCTTTTTATATATGGCGACTGGTGGCACTCTATTCTGTTCTCTAGTACACAAAAACATATGTTTTCTCTCTGACTGAGTTCTCCTCAGCTTTCCACTTTCTGTTTTCTCCAAACCAGTGCTCTGTAAAAGAACACTGAAAATAGTTATCTTGTGTGTCAAACATTGCTCTGAAGACTTAAACGGTGGCTCTGCAAAGTTCGGAGCTTGCTCCTTTGTGGGGAATAGCAGCTTTGATTCACAGCAGTTAATCCAGAATCCCTTGTACATTTAGTGTAGTTTAAATACTGCAATTATATTGTGGCTCTATCTAATTTTTGAAAATGCCAGCTGAAGCCAAGCGTATCATTGACGACTTAAAACTATGTCGTCCTATTTTTTTTTTGTTTCATCTGCTTCATTAAAACACATCTGGTAACTGCCTAAATCCATGACAACATCTGTCTGACTTCACTTGTCACTGTCTAGTTGCTTGTTTAAAAGCTGGACAGGAAAGATTAATGTCAAGCTAATAAGAGTGTTAGCTTTTCCAACAGGCTAACATGAATGTTAGCTTCTATAACAGTTACTGTTAGAAAAGCTAACATTCATGTTAGCCTTTCAATCAAAGCCAGCCAATTACCCACTCTTCTTTAGGACATTGTTGTAACTGAATTCTTATTCCTATATTTAGTTTGGAAACATTCTTCTGTTACATCAAAAATCCTAAATGTCACCCTGCACTGAGTTAAGTTTGGATTCTAGACTTACTGTAGATCATTTTTGTAGTGATGCTACAGGTTTCACAGCTTTATCTACATCAATAAACAAGCACTGATTACCTGTTCCATTCCATATTCACCAAAAATAAGCGTGAGTTGTCTGAGGTCATTATTGGCCCATATTGAATGCTGTACAGTGGGAGTAGACCAAGTAATCCCTATCCAACAAAATGTCATGCCATCACCTCCGTTTAGACCCAAAGCTATGACACACAGCAGCACAGGTACAGTGATTTATTAGTAACACATATTGTTGTAGTGACTGTGGCTCAGAAGCAGTCATTATTCACAGGCTGGTGGTTTACACAAAACCCTACATTGCTTAATATGGCATTACAGCTCCGCTGGCATTGGTGTCTGTGTGTAAATTAGAGTCAAATTAAAAGTGCTTTACGTAAAAGAAACATATATAAATACAGTCTGACTACAAAGTTTGGACCAAAATAATTTCAGTATTCCAGAAGTCCTGTAACTATTTTCATATCAAGCATATCATGGTGCCAATACTGGGGTCCTCCTGTTTACACTGTTAATGTTTTAGCTTGCATGTCACCTTAATTATATAGTAGTAATGCTAAAATAGAAGAGCAAATAACACATAATGGCATTTATCCTCTGTGGTCATTTTGGAAAGTGAAACAACTTCATTGGATATTTTTTTTCCAAATTGCACCATTTCCATTCAGGAATCCTAACTCAAACTTTTTCTCATGCAGCAGCTCGGGTTGAAAAAAATCAAAAACCCTTTTTATGGAAACCATAATGCGAACGTTTTCTGTCTGTGGGCGCACTGAGCTGACCTGCAGAGTTGAGCTGAGCAGCACTGAGGCTGAAAACACTGAACCTCCTGCTCTGTTTGCCTCAGAACATTAAAACAAGACTTTAGCCTAGACACATGCACTGAGGCATGACGGTGAAGTACGCAGGCAGGCAGGCCTGTGGGGAAGTAAACACAACACACATGCATGCATCTGTCTGCAGTGTGTGTGTGTGTGTGTGTGTGTGTGTGTGTGTGTATACTATACAGTGTGTGGACGCACACACTTTTCAGAACAGGGTTATGGGACCTGAATCATTAAGCGAACAAGAAAAACAAAAAACAAAAAACAAAACACTTGTAGAGCATTCTGAGCTTCAAGGTAAAATAGCCAAGTGTTTGTGTGTGTGTGTGTGTGTGTGTGTGTGTGAGTGTGTGTGTGTGTGTGTGAGGAATGAAGTCAGTGTACTACGTGCTCTCAGTAGATCAGACGTTTGATTATTTCTGGGTGACTGACGCCTGCAACGCACCCTTCCTCAGGTAATTGCTTACATGACTGGAATAAGGAGAAACCAACACTGTGTATGTTTGTGTGCACGTGCATCGCTGCGTGCATGTGTGTGTGTGTGTCTGCACATACTGGAGTTCACCAAGTTAAGTAGACTATGTTTGTGTGCGAGAATTCAGGGTTATTTTGGTGTATTTGGAAAAGCTGCAGGAGTTCTGTGAAGGTATTAAGTCCGATATGCTTCTCAGGGATGAATCAGCAGATTTTGATTTACTGGTACATGACTCGGATTTTTCAGAATATGTGATGAGCCTCATCGAACAGCTGCACTGAAACGTTCCTATTTTACAGCCTGCGGGTACAATTTTACATCACCTTCAGTTTATCTTCGTGATATCATGTCAGTTTTTGTCACCTGGAGGTTAACTGTCATGTCTGATCTTTGTCCACTGGCAGTCTTTTTATTGAGCTCCCAGAGGTTGGTGGTTCACTGCTTTGCTCACATACCTCCTTGGCAGCGATAAAACATCCTGCACAGTACCGATCAATTGTGTCATATTATTGACATGAATACAACAAAAAAAAGTGAATACAACTGATTGACAGTATAAGTGAATTTTTTGTTTCGCTCACACTAAGTACCGTTTTTGTCATTAAACTTAACTGCAAGTGAACTTGTTTCTCTCACTGCAATATACTTGAAAATGCTACAGAAGCAGCTATAAGGGACTTCCATTTTGTGTTGATTCTGGCGACCCCTTCCGACTAAAGCGATCTTTATCTGGCTAGCATGTGCATTTATTGTGAAAGACACTGCGTCTCTTTTTTTAAACTAAACAGTCAACCTTCTCGCACATGATCTTGTTTGCTTACGTAGGTCATACAGAGGAGTCTGTATAGAATTGAGACATTTTCATCACAAGTTAAAAGTTCCTTGTGTTTAAATACATAAAACACATGAATAGAACCAGTTTATAGTTGTTGATTCATTATTTTTGCTGCATATCAACTGTCTATTAAAAAAACACATCAGTGGAGCAGTGCAGTAGATGGCCTTTAGTAAAGCATGAACCGGTGGTTTGTGGTGGTAATGTGTTCAAAAAGGGGGAAAAGACCTGTCCTTATCGTTTTTATTGTTTCCAAAATAATAATCATATTAATGATACAAGCGTCACTGAACCTTAAGTGTCAGAGTCAGACTAGAAACAAACTAAAACTGAACTGAAACTGACTTGAAAACAAAAGCTTATTAAAACCCGCAACCATAATTACTTTGACTCTGTTTACACTACATAATCAGAGACTGTGAATAATGACTGTGAATATTATCAGCAAAATAGCAAAAGTTATAAATTTGGGGAGAAGCGTCCAAAACACTGCCACAGTTCAACAAACAGTACGCTGCTAACGCTAGACACAAATTTTCCCCCAAAATGGAGATGTACCTTTTTGGAATGAAAGCTTTATATGTCCACATGGCTGCATTTGATCTTCATTATTTCTCGTTGGCTAACCAGTCGGTTTGGTTGTCTGAGCAAATGAGATCCTCCTACACTGACAAAAGAGGTTTCTCTGTCTTTATCTGGTGTGAGAACATTCACATTGACACTTTATTATCTACACTACCCACAAGAACATTGCACAGAAGATTGCACAGACTGCAAGCAGAAGGCCCGAGGCATCGGCACGACTTCGGCTAGCGTGAAGAGCTAACTGGGTCAGGGTTCAAGCAGGGCCAAGAGCTGCTCACTGTGTGCTTCAGTCACTTCAACTGTACAAGATATGTTCTGTTTCTATTTCATTTTGCGTCTTTCAGAGGAAAATATTGTTGTTTTTGCTCTAATACATGCACAGATGCTTGTTACATTGCTGGTAAGTACATCAGTAGGTTTGTTCACTTTTCATCCTCATAATCCTCAAGTAGGTTTTTGCACCCCTGAACTTTTTAAGTTGCTTGTTCTGAGCTTTCTTCTGTGAGTATTAGTTAATCTGAGAGCATCTATAGCATGAGACCTCGTCAGACCTGCTATTAACATCTGTCCTGAGTGATCCGATCGCAAGTGTGCAGGGTACAGGTATGAACACCTCCAAGACCACAACAGGAGACATAGTGAATTACACGCTGTCTGATTTCCATCTGGTTGACTTTAATGTAAATTACATCTTTGGGCTCTCTTAACCTGCCAATGTTAGCAGCAGATGTTTGTGAACACAGTGTCTGTTTCAACTGATCTAACCAGTGAACATTTAAGCTCAATATCCTCAGACTCTCTTAAACCTTTACTCAATTTTGAGAGTAGTTGAGTGAGGGAAAACGTTTATGAAATTGCTGCAGTAAATTCTAAATCATTGATTAAATTTGGCATTAAATTCAAAACTTTAAGTTGTTTCTGTCCATGTAAAAGTTTGTCTGCTTCTCCGTGTCTGTAGTATGTCCAACATTAAGGCAGCTGCTTGAACCCCGTTTCAGCTTTTATTGATAGTAAACATGTAAAATTCCACAAATGCAGTCAACTGTACAGTAACCAATATGGAATTCTTCTTTGTCGTCTGTTGAGCAGGTCCCCAGACTCCCTAAAAAAAATTGCACAATCTTGTACGTGTTTGAGCTCGGAGAAGCTTTATACGCGTTGTGAAACACTGTCTATGACAAATTCTTAAATACTTGGCCCTTCTTGTACATTCTCTCTCCCTTTTGTGTTAAAAAACATTCTGTCCATTTGTCCCAGTGATGTACGTGTTTATTTGCATATACAGTGTTGTCCAGGTGTGTTCACATCTGTACTTCCAGTTTTCCACTTGTGATCAAAGGGCCTCACCAAATGACACTTGTGTAACACCAGGTACGACAGAAACGGCATCAGGCAACAAGAGCTGACTCAGCAGACTGCCATGACTGTGGCAGTGCTACATCTGTCAACGTTCTGGGATTGCCTCTCATGTTGACATCCTCACTGAAGATCAGTGGCCTCAAAAAAAAAGCACATGAAGCATTTATTCATTTACCAGAACATAAAAAAAGAGATGAGGATCTCAAAAGTCATCTTTTGAGACTTTGACTGGAACATAAACACAAAATGTACTGGCTATTCTTTGAAAGACCTTGTCAGTATTAGCATCAAACAAGAGTCTAATTTCAGTGTAAGCACAGAGTGAAATGTGCCTCTTATGGTCCAAACCGATGTTTGTCTTTGTTGAGTTTGATTGGCGACAAACTCAACTATCAACCTGTCAGTAAAATCTTAAATCCGGTTATTTTATGAGAAAACTTGTCAGGAGCTACAATTTGACTGTAAATGCTTGTTTTGACGTGTTACTGCAATTATCTCATGGGTGCCATGGTGCTCTAGGTTTTAAAACTGACATTTGTTGTATTTCCGTGTGACTGGGGACAAGAGTTCCAGTTCCTCTCTCAAACGTCAGAACAGACACAAGAAGAGAATATCTGAATAACGAAACAGGCACATTGGCACTGCTGTCCCCTGATGGGTGGATGTGCAGGCAAATGCACACAGGACAGTCAGAAAAACACATTTATACTCTGTTAACATGTAAAACAACACATCAAGCAGACACGACAGGAATAGGCACGACTTCTACACACAGCGGCTGTGGTTTACCTCCCCACATCGCCAGCAGAAGACTCATTGAACATTATGTCTTGTCAGATTTTGGCCCCGTCAGCCTCACAATTTAAAATGGGGAGCAAACATTAAGGGACCAATGGGTGAGGCTAAGTGGCACCTAGCAATGAGTCAACAATGGGAATACAGGCAGTTTCTCCCTACCCTGGCTGCTATAAACATGAGCCAGCTTTAGTTTGTCTGTTCTGGGCTCCTGTTCTCTAACATGGCAGTGCAACATGACTTACTATATAGAAGAGGACTCACTCCTTTTGTAGTTATAAAACGCTAATTTCCAAGTTATGAAAAAACAGCGATTCTTAGATTCAGGTTATTATATGGAAATACAATCATGTAATTATACATTTAGATCCAATAGACCCTCCAAACTCTGTCCTTTAACCACTGTCCTTAAAAGATGTAATAATTAAAGATTTGGCCACTAGCAATGAGCAAGCTATACACACAACACTGACATGCTGAATAAGTTCAGGTGAACATCCTAGCAAACAAGACAAGCATACGCATAATCATAAGATTTTAGAGGGCCTAAACATTTTTTTGTGGCTCAAAACAACCTTAGTTTACCCACCAAAACCTCATATTTAAATGAATACACACACACACACACACACACACACACACACACAGAAATCCATCCAGATTTGCAAAATAATGTAATATCTATCTATAAACTTTTGTAGCTAATTAAAAAGCGTGACCAAAGAACCCCGCTAGTTGCAAGATAAATGACTGTCATTCAATGGTACTGCTACATAACAACAACACGTTGACCCGGCGCTACCAACTATGCTGCTACCCACCGAGTTCTTGAAATGATTGAGTCAACGTTCATATCCCTTCATATTTTCATATTTGGTTTATTTAGCTCATTTCAGTGTATGATCTCCAAAACGTAACAGTTTAAGAGTGTAAGGTGCGACCAACACAGAAAGTCACACTGAATGTAGGTATTTATTTCTATATATAACTTATATAACTTGAATACTCACCAACTTGTAATTGCACAACTGCAGATAGCACAACCAGCTCAACACGTATCAGCCTCATACAAGTTTAAGCATCTAAGGGCAGCCTATACATTTAAAATCCAAAAGGTTCTCCAGCAGTGGGAATTAAATACTTCAGTACACACAAAGTCTCATGTATAAACACACCAGAACCCTTACATTAATTAAACAAAGCCTGAACATACACACTGAATAAAGTTGATCAACACATTAATGAAATAATTCAACTCTGAATAATTAATGTGATCAATAATCTACTTAAATCTAAAGCCTTTATTTCTTTTAAGTTCTTCTTCTCCCTTTCCAGGCTTAAACATACATATTTGCTGCAAACAAAAATATATTAGCAAAACACTTTTTAGCTGAAGCTTGCCAACTGTGAGATAATGAGGAGTGAGCAGCCATGCTCTGTGCGGGAGGATAAACGCTGAACCGATGCCAAACTCCATTCATTTCTGCTGTTTGTCTGTGTATGCTGTAGTTCATCTGCTCTGTAAAAAAAAATAGAGAGCATCCGTCTAACCCACATGGACATGTGCTATCACAACTGGACTGTCCCTCCCAGCAGCTTTCTGGGAGATTTAAATCTGATCCCTGACTTGTTGAGGGGAATGCAGCCCGAGGACAGTGATGTTCAGTCAGAATCAGTCAGTCGCTCAGTCAGTCCATCTGTTTTTTTCTATCTCTGGAGTAAGATATGCTCACAGGCTACCGTTAGGACATTTGATTTTTATATCAATGATGCCTATTGGATAATTAAAGGCTTTGTGTCTGAATGCTCAGTTTTAGTGCCTGCCTCTTTAAGCACCACCTCCCAAAAAGTCCAGTCTACTCTGATTGGTTAGCTCTCACAGGCTGTACAGTGTGACATCACAACTTTACAGAAATCCTGACAGCTCGTTCAAAGGAACAGTTTCTAAAAACAAGCTGAGTGCATTGCTCTGCGGATTGAGCTATTTGACACTTTCACAGTATCTATACCATGACCAGCTTTATAATTATAAGACAGAAAATATCACTTCCTACAATTATGAACTAGAAAACAGGGAGCTATGAATACAATTCATAACAGCAACAAAAAGGTTTTATTATGCTTTATTCTGTTTATTTGTCAGATGGAGATTAGGTTCAATTACTAGCTCTTTCTTTCATTGCGTCATCAGCAGATGGAATTAGTTGCCATGTAGATGATCACCAAACAAACAGATACAAGCAAACTCCACTGAATAAAGAAGACCATATGAAAGTGATTTCCTTGAGCGGAGGCCCATGACTGTATAAAATATGGATGAAGCTTTATGGTCTCACTCGCTAGTTTCAAGTCTTCCTCAATACAGCAAGATGTTCATGTAGATTATGAGTAAAATAGACAACATGGTGTGGCTACCTTGTGACTGACAAGTTGCTATGACGGCAAACGTCATTCAGGATAGGCTTAGAAATTCATATGCATGGCAGATCCACTCTCTCATCCAATTATGGTCACTTGAGGCTAAAATAAATTCTGGGCTGCAAAACAGCAGGCAAACTAATGACAAGTGACTATCTGTGATTGTGCCAACACTGACTGTTCTCGCTCTTAGGTGAAGAAGGAGGTACCCTAAGGTTGTTTCACTTCCGTAAAACCTCTAAAGGAGGAGGTCGGGGTGGATGGTTCCGTGTTCGTTGTGAGTCATAAAGGTCAAACTGGAAGCACTGACCTATTTTGTCATTTTACGAATGAGGATTGCTGAATCATAATCATCACCATATCTCTACAGCCGTCTCTTTTTCTCTCTACATATTTCACCCACTTCAGGTCTCTGCGTGAGACGCTGCTGCGGCGAGGAGGATGAAGAAGGGGATGGAAAATATCCTGCCAAGCAGGGTTTCATACCTGGAGGGGAGGGGAAATTACGCGCGGGGTCCTGCGAGACGAGGGGGAACATCTTTGCATTTATATGATGCTCAGACAGAAGAAAATAAACAGACCTCCATCAGGAGACGAGAGGTAATCATATCATAAAGGAAACCTCAGAGAGTCGGGGTGTTGCGTGTCGGGTGTCTGAGTCGGTTTGTGTGTCACCAAAAGCATACTGAAAGAGAGGAAAAACTTCCTATGTATCTGTGCCTACACATGACCTGAGGTGAAGCCCTGCTGCTTTAATCACAGGCTGGTGCCACCTACATTGGTTGCAGCGTTACCCATAGCAACAGGCTGAATTTAGACACCAAGATGCGTCGATGAGAAGCTAAAATTATTCTCAACTTTAAACACGTTGCAGTTGACCTTTCATACTACCAAGCAATGACACTGGTGCTGTGGATGATGTAAGCATGTGTCGTCAGGAGACAGTCTTAAATTGGTATCTCTATAACTCGAGTTGTCAGCGTGTAGGTGTTTCACAAAGATGCATCAGCTGCCAATTATTTGGCGATGCGAAAAGTACAGAACACTGATCTCAACTGTGCAGAGGTTGGAGCCAGAGCTCTGCATCCTCGGGGCTACAAACATTTGGAGGAATTTAATCATAAAATGTGTTTAAAGATGGAATAAACAAAGTGGGATTCATGGCAATTTCGACCAATAAAAGGAGACAAACAGAAACGGAACAGGCTCCATTTTCAAACTATCAAATGTCTGCTTTGGGATTTCCATTAGTCTTCTGACCCCATTTCTCCTAACCAACACCAGTTCTTGACGAAGGACCCAGTACACAAGACGACACAGTAAAATGCTTCGTTAAGAGTGAAATACCATTTCACTGAATTTTTTTAAAATCTCCAAATGCTCAAAAACAAAAGCACTAAACTGAATAAAGCTCTGGTGCTTTTTGACTTCTTGTCAAAATAATTGTCAGATGAGGATTTTAGCTTTAGTCTGTGAAGGTTTTTCTACTTATCGAGGAAGATTCTAATAATAAATGTACATGTAGAGTATCATACTTCTTCTCTCTGTGTCCTTCACTTGTACTGAAATCAGGGATCAGTTTTCTGCCTCAATGTCACTTAATGAGCAGAATTCCTCACGTCTCTTGTGTACTGTTATTTCCAAGTGAAATGGCCACAATAATGAATTCTCCATACAGATCCTGTACCATCGCCATCAACAAACATTAAAGACCCAAGTACGTATTTTACTAATAGCCTCCCTCAGCTATAAAAGCCAACATCCGTGGCCAATGAAATGAGAAACACACCACAATAATTTTGTTTAGCGTCTTCCGAACAGAACAGCTCGTCCAGGATTCAGTGCACAACGAGCAGCAGCCAAAGGACTGCTAGAGGCAGCTGACACACACAGACACACGCTAAATAAACACACACATTCATTCAAAGATGCAGGAAAAGGCGACTCCCCTAACATGACCTGGACTCAAACCTTGACGCCTTTCAGCTTCCGAAAGAGGCTGCAAACTACAATCATTTTGTGTTAGCGGCCAAAACCGGTATGAGCATCACCCAGCCATCCGACTCCGTTTAGTCAGAACCTGACCTGGTGACAGGCCTTTCAAATACTACTTTAATTAATCAGAAATAGCCAATCTTTTCCTGATGGTTTTGTCTGCTTATAAAAGTCACATAGAAGCAACCGTATTAAATTGAGACTGTTTCATAACCTCATAGTATGTTTAAACTTGCTTAAAATAATCGAGAAAAATGTTTCAATCTTCGATCCTATAGTCATTGAATCCTGTTGACTAAACAAAGCTCGACAAAGTGCAGGTGATTAAACCCATCATGTCTGGTTTATCCCTCTGCATCCACTGAACTCTGCACCCTTCTGCAACACAAAGAGAGAGCCTTGACGGGTCACTGGCTGCCCTGGTCACCCCTGCCAGGGACAATGTCACTTCTCTTTTGCTGGGTTTGAATATTTTTTAAATATCTGGCACAGAGATAAGTGAAGCGCTCAGCACTTTTCTTTCAACATGAGAAGAGAAATAAGCCCAGCGTGTGAAAAGAAGCTCCTGACCGACACATGCCCTACTGCCTGACAGTCTGAGGGAACCAAAGCTCAATAACCCCACGCACACCCTCATTCAGACACACAGCACATGCACAACCCCTTCAAGCTCAGGCACAATTTTAAGTACCAAACAATGGCTCTAAAAATACTTGATTCCTGCAAAAACACTGATTTATTCATCCAAAACAGGAGCGACAAAGACATCAAAAGCTGTTTGATAATTACAGCATCCCTGTATCTAGAGCTATGTGAGTTGTCTGCAGCCATACGGGTGTCCCTGCTGACTCTGTACGTCTTCTGATTGAAAAGAAGAAAGCAAGGTGAGCCGAATCCTCCACAGTGCAGTATTTCAGGTGGCTGGATAATTGAGTGCATACAGCAGTACCATTTAAAGAGCTATGACACGTTTATCACTTATAGCTCTGAAAATGGCGCTGCCGTCCGCAACCAAAAGAGAAGGCACTGTTTTTTTTTTTCAGCTGGCAGTTTGTCAAGATGTCCGTCATCCACACGCTCATTATCTTTCACACACATCTGGCAGAAACACACACCTCCAGGACAGCCAGCGACCACAGTTTAGCATCAGTCAGCTGGTACCGTGAGGTTACTCTGTTCCATCCGGAGGTCTGGCATCCGTGTCAGGTCGAGGCAAAAAAAAATGAAAATCAGAGCGGAAAGAAAAACAACAGCAGAGCGGAAAAGCGGGTGACAGGTTTGCAAACATTTAGACGTGTTGTGCAATGCCAGCAAGAAGTCTTTAGGGTGAAAAAAACAGCTCTGTTTGTGACATTTTAAGTGAAAAAAAGTATCTTCTCAATCCATTTAACATCTGTACACACACATACCGCACATTCTACAGTCTGGCCTAAATACCCAGCATCCCGTTCTCCACCCCCTATGTAAACACTGGTACAGAATATACTGCACAGTGTATATGAGTGAACATTTTGAGATCCGTTGTGTATGTGTGTGAATGTAAATTAGTGAAATGTCTTTAAAGTCACATGAAATCATTTGTTTAGTACATCGTGGTAAAGGTGTGACTTGTAAGACATGCCCACCTGTCGAGCGCGGCTCCGAAACTGTAGGGGCCACCGCAACCGCTAACTGCAGCTCACTATACTCTTTGCTGTAGCTATCTTTGACTGTAGCTAGCTGCCGTTAGCTAATCAAGTCAGTTAGCCATGGAGCAAAGTGGACCTGTTAACTGACTCAAATTTGCCTGCATTGCAGCCTCAGCTGGATCCCCGGACCGGGACTGAACACAGCCTCTGAGACTGACAGTTTGAAGACAGTGATTTACAGCGGCTCTGACCAGGACTGTCTCCTCTTGAGATTCACAGTGGTATTATGAGACGGGGCAGGCTGGGGCTAGCTTGTTAGCATGCAAACTTCAGTAGACAGTACTGCAACACAGTACATAGACGTCTTTGACACAGCGTCTTCACACTAGCTCATTAAAAAAAAAAATTTTCTACATCTTACACGTTGCCCCTTATATGCATATTTTTGTTGATTGTACTTTTACAAAATCTGTTTTACAGGTAGTTTTTTGACCCAATCCCTTGTTGCAGATTTATTGTTAACTCAAGCTCAATTGAAAAACCCTTTTTTATGTTATTTCACAACAGTTATTTCATAATTTGCCTTTTTGTTGACATATGTGTCGCATATGACACATGTCACTCTGTGCTCTACGATCTCTAAATGGATCATTTGATTTGAGTTTGATTGACTCTCTAGGAATCAAATTCACAGTCTTTTAGGTTTGTGTGGACAAGAGAGGTCATTTTTGACACATGTATGGGGGATCGGGCAGTCTAATGAACCCCCAGGGAGATGGAGAGTGTTGAGGAGAGACATAATTAGACCCGAGCAGCCTGCCAGCAGTAACGAGTGGACCAGAGAGGAGCAGCGAGACTCGAGTGGACGATTGAGTGGAAATGACAGAGATCTTCTCTGCTTCTGGCACAGTGTGGTACTCCTTTCAGTCTCTCAAACCAGCTTTGAATCCTCCCTGCATCTTCTTCATAGATGACTCATTTGAGTGGTTCTTATCAGTGCCTTTAAAGCCTGGCTGTTTTCTGATCTTTGCTAAAGGTTTAGACGGCTATAACAGTTTTACCAGTAGCTTTTACGGCTTGTTTTGCTGTCTATTTGCTCTTCTCTGTCACCTCCTCCAACCTTCTTGCAAGTAATCTTAGATAAATCACTTTAATAGTCTACACTGTGGATTCACTCCTGGCTAGTTTGCGATGTATAGTTTCTGCAGTTTTCCGCTCTCTCTCAAATGATCTTCACTGTAATTGACTGAGTTTAGAAGCACCCACTAAACGGCCAGAGTGTAAAATGTAATAACATGTAATGTTGATCCCTGAAGTCATTACATTAAATGGTTTACATGCACACTCACCACAATATGAGACATAAATGTAACACATAATGTAATAAATGTGTCTGTTTCATGCGCAATTAATTCTTGTGAATTGTTTTAAAACTTTCTGGAAAGAGTTCGCTCTGCTGTTAGTTAAAGGAAATTAGAAAACAAACGTGAGCTCAGCTCAGTCGCATTCTGTTCTGCAGCTTTTCTCCCCCCGCGTTAACACCGGGGCGACTGTACTTCTCTTCCTCAACATTCATCATGCACTTCACTCGTCTTTCATGTGAAATCCTTTGATTCCTCTAATCCTTGCTGATATTTATTCATGACATTTGAGGAGAAACAATTGCTTTAATCAAACTAACTGGAAAACACACCTTACAAACAAACCACGTAGTTTCAACATCTGTAAGCCTGACACTGCGTTTTGATGATATTTTTGACAGGAGTGTTTGTTGCGACTAAATTAAGTATTATAAGTTTTTCCTAAACCTAACCAGGTCAGAATCACAGTATTGTTGCAGGCTGCATCATAAAGAACAAATGTTTCAACACTTTTGTTTTGCAGGAACATTTATTCTGGAGATTGGACTGCTACTGAAGCTTTCTGTTCTCGTTATAGTTACCGCTCCTTCATATACTTGAAGTGTACTTTTTCGCAGCTAGTCGAGGTAATCCCCCACCCTCACACACTGAGCTGTAGTGGATCAGCAGGTCAAGAGACTGGGCTGCTCTGTCCAGATTTAAAGCCACTCGCTACAGACTTTGGAAAGGCCCATTGATGGTGTCAAACAGCCACTCTTATGCACACTGATATACAGTTTAAAAGATGCTACAATCTCAGAAAAGCCTCCACACAGTGGCTTAAAGAAAGCAATGATGTTCTGTTTCCTCCACAAATGCCTCCTTTTGTCATTTAAGACCACATTAGAATTATCAGCGCATTTGTGTTGACCGTTACAGTAGGAAGCTGTGGAGGCGTCGATTTTCTATCTTTATGCAGATTAAGCATTTCTTAAAGTGCACCTCTGCTTTAATAACTTAAACATCTGAACTCAGTGGGTGTGTGTATGTGCATGTGTGTGTGTGCATGTGAGTGCGCACGTGAGTGTGTGAGGCAACAGACTCACTTGATAGAGCCTTGAGACGCCCCACACACACAGCAGCTAGACAGGCACTGGCCTGGTGTTGCAGAACCAGAGCAGCAGCTTGGAGGCAGAGGAGCAGCCACTGGAGAGACAGGAGGAGGAGGGAGGAGGAGGGGGAGGAGGAGGAGGAGGAAGGAATGAAAGGTTAAAAATAGGAAGAAGGAGTGGAAGCAACAGTGGAAGAAAGAAGGCAAACAGGGAATGAGAAGGGGACAAGGGGGGAGGAGAAAGTAAGGACAAAATGTGGCAGGTGTAGCC
>OMLP01007658.1:31630-78171 GCA_900302685.1 Spondyliosoma cantharus | reverse complement strand
ATTTCAGAAACTTATAGGCTAATCACATCATCAGTTTTAAACATTACAGTGTGTTTACAGGTCTTGGGTATTCCTACATTATAGCATATGTATAAAGAGTAGTATAAAGCCTTATGTGGCTCCAGAGGAAGCTGTGCAATCTAATAAATTGCCTCCAGTGATGTCACTGCACAGCAGTTGCATTGTTGGAAATGCAGGCACCTGGTTTTAAAAGCAGTCCACTGGTCACGCACTGCACTTCTACAACACTGTTGGACTTATTGTGGACATTTTTAAAACAAATGATTGAAATCAACACAGCAGAACCAGAGACATTGCCTTTTTTGTTCCATGCAGTCTTCTTCCTTTTCCAAACCTGGTGCCTACATTACCTACAATGCCACTGGGTGACATCAGAGAAGGTAGTCTATTAAATTACATGCAGCTTCCTCTGGAGCCACAGAAGGCTTTATACTCTTTTTTCACATATTAAGTAATACTCCTCAAGACCTGTAAACACACTTAAATGTGTAAAATTGAAGTTATCCTTTAATTTAGTCACTCAAAATGTGCATAAATACAGTAAAGGAGGGAGTGCTGCCCTTTCACTTCCAACTGCTTTTCTTTTCCCAAAAGAATCAGAAGATGAACAGTATCAGAAGCTCTGCATTCAAGTTGTCCATCACATAAAGTATATTGTTGCGATGTTCATCTTTAATCATGGCAGCGACAAAAACTGATGAACTTACCTCACCTAATTTTGCAATGGTTCAATTCAAATTAACAAATTACCTGCTCTCAATTTCAATAACAGCAGAGGCAAAACTGAACCCTTATGTTAAGGCCTGGAAACTCTTAATAATGTGTTGTACCTAAGAGACGACGAATTGTGATGTGAGACGCAAACAAGATGGGCTTTGAATTTGGCTCATGATGTTCTAATTAGTGAACCAAATATAGACTTGGAGACAGGAGAAACTTCACGGCCGAGGATATAAAAGCAAGGACGAGAGAGGAGGGGCTGCTGATCTGACAATCTTTTGTCCTCCTTTTTCCACGCTGACAAACTCCTTAAAGGAAAATAAAGTAGAAAGCAGCATTTTTTGTGATTTTTCTGACTTAAATTAACACAGGGATGATATTGCTTTCATATCCATGCTGTTTAAAATATCACAAAACAAAAACATAATCAATCAACCCAAATGAGGCATGGAGCAATAAATGTGCTTTTCTTTTATTCATTGATTAAGTTGCACATTTGACTTAAAAAACTTTCCCATTGTGACTGAATATTCTACACAGTAAATGCATGTAATAATTCATGATTAACAAGAAAATGTATCAACAATAAACAATTGTCTAAAGTTAGTGTAAATTAAAAAAATAAACAAAAAAAAACAAGGTACACATCATATGGAAGGTTATAAAAACCATTCAATTTAAACAGGACTGATAAGTTATTATATAGTTTCTCTATATTATATCAATGGAATATTTACACGGTTTTAGATGCATTATTATAAACATGTGGAGCCGTCAATCTGTCTTCTTATCTGCTGCTATAGGGGATCCATTGGCTGTGACTTCCCCGTTGCTGTCAGCCTGAAACACAAAAGAAAGAAACATCTGGTCATCAACAACAAACGATCATGTAGGGGCTCAAAACTATCACCAGTATTCGTTATGTGTAGGTTCTAGTGAAACTCAATTTAAGCTTAAAATGATGTCAAATATGAAAACAAAACATCCATAATATCTATAGATTTAAATGATCACCAAGCCCTACACAATCAAATAAAGAAAAAATGAGTGACGCCGAGATCGAAAAGTGGCTGAAGGTATGTCCACTCCAAGAATCTTTATACCAGTCTGAGGATCGGTATAAGCCGCTGAGCAGCAATCGACATACCTTCAGCCACTTTTCGATCTCGGCGCTACTGGAAAAAATGGCTTTTATTAACTGTCATGACAAAATCGTTAACCATTAATTTACCTTGCAAGTGCCATTACTCTTTTTACTAGCTTTTTGGTCACCAGTTTCCTGGACTGCCTTTTTGGTCCAGAATGTATTGATGATGGGTGAAATGAACGGATAGAGGTAAGGCTCCAGGAACCTCTTGTAGACCCACAACAGGACAGGAATCACAATACAAGGAATGCACACCATGACTGTGGCTTGGACAGGATGCCAAGAGTGATGAAGCTGAAGGAGAGAAGGAAGTTGTCAAAAATAGTGTCTTTATATCATTGACCACAGGGGGTAAAGCTTTTCCAGCCCGTGAATATAAAGGCATCCTCGTGAGCTTTAAGGTATATATTTAACTCATTTGAAAAGTTTGGCTATGAGGTGTGTCTTATTTGACCTGTGGAGTGATACAATTTGGCATTGGTTAGGAGTTACTGGGTCGCATGACATGGAGGCTATTGAATAAAAAAAGATTGCTTTAAAAAAAAAAAAAAAAATGTTTTGCAAAATAAATACATAACACATGAGCAATCAAAATAAGTGTGCTACATGAAATCAGTTTAGTACTTTTCTTTAATGACAATTTTCACTGATTTCATCAAGTCAGCACGAAGAAACATTGTTTTTGTGTAAATCAAACAAACAATAGGGTAATTAATTGATGGTCCCTAAGTCAGCCTCCAGCACAGATAGAGATTCTGGGAGGCAAGCTAGCCGTCTTCCTGCTGTCATCACCGGTGAAGCAGAGTAAGAGAAGACACTGGGTGTATCCAGAGTACATATCTGTCCAATATCCAACCTAAAAACTAACTTCACCTCCGTACATTGTTGAGATGTCTGCTCTCTGCAATGGATGACTTCGGGGCAAAAGCAACAGAGCTAATTAGCCATCCACAAGTTAAAAAAAATGCATTTAGACCACCACATGAGGATAATGAATACTAAAGGAGATTTGTGTAGTGTCTATCTATAACTATCCAAATGGTCATTCATTAGTGATGTTTTGGATTCAGATCAGTTGCCTGTAGTGTCGACAGGGCGTCACAGGGGGGCGACAGCAGAGCAGAAGTAAAAACAACAAGTTATATTCAGGTCTCAATATGCTAAATGTATCTGAAAAAGTCTACTCTCCATCTCACTTTATTAAGCACATGTCTGCCTCCTCCACCAGTTCACATGGCAGTGATGTCTGTCACCTGCGACCTGTCAGTGTTAGATTTAATCCGCTAATGTTAGTTTAAATATCGTAGAAGAAGCAGAAGATGAAGCTGTGTGTTCAGCTCTCCTTGGTTGCATTAATCGGTGCCCTGCTGGGGCCCTTCCTGGCACTTCTGTGTGCTGTTAACTCGTCCTGTTACTAATCGACAAACACTCTGATCACAGCGTCATCACACTGACTGCTAGCTAACTGACTGCTAGCTAACTGACTGCTAGCTTCCTGCCTTCACTCGGCGGTGAACATAACAGGTAGTCTGTGAAGAAACATAACTAACTCGCTGCCTAAACATGATTTTTTAAAGCGACGCAGCTTTAATTGAGAAATATGTCTCACCTCTGTAGATCAATTACCACTGCTGACACGTAGGATAGCCGTAGACACGATATTTCTCATGTGTTTTAAAAACCCTTGGTGCGAAGTCTCTGGAATACGGATCGCGCATGCGCAGACGCCACTTCCGTAGAATAAGCCTGAAGCGGAAGTTGTGATAGTGGATTTTCAGGTTCCCAAACATTTGATATGGAATAATAAAAATGTAAAGTTGATTTCTTTTGAAAAATGGGCCCAAACTAGCATAATGTTGTTTCCATGATATATATCTTTACAATATATATATTTTTTCATTATTTTGTACTATTTTTCATATTTGTTGTGTGTTTGTTACAATCCATGGCATTTCTGTTTAAATGTTTGTACCTTGTTCTTATAAAGATAGTAAAAAAAACAAAACGCTTACCTTCACTGAACTCTTGCTTACTAATACATTTGGTATCCCAACACCTGTATTTGAATATCCAACTAACAAACCTAAAAAAATATAGAGCGGGTATTTCGGAATCCTGTGTATTCTGGAATACTGGCAAATAAACTATTCCACGTCTATTTTATGAATGCATTCATGAATTGAATCTGAACATGTGGGTCTACAGAAACTGTTTGTCGTTTTTTTGTGAGTTTTATCCATATAGGCAAATGGATTGAAAGGAACCCCAATTTAGTTACAGCATAATTGCAACATTGAAAAGCAACCACAAGATGTCGACACTGAGACGACTCTGGGTGAGCGGATCACATGTAGGTAGACCTGGGTTGTTCAGAAATCTTGACAAATTTATGGACAGATATTTACTCATATTTGCGTCACTCTCCAAATGTCCACATGAAAACCAAGGACCCCTTTCTTGTGCCCTCACATAGGAAACTATGTATGAAAAAATAAATTGAATATGTCATGTTTGATATGTTTGACCTCAAAGAGCCCAGCACACACACACACACACACACACACACACACACACACACACACACACACACACACACACACACACACACACACACACATAAATGTACACACAGAGTGTCACCAGGTCTTTACTAACTGTTAATTCCCCCCAGACCTCTCCGGGGAGTCATGGTAACTGTTCAACAGCTACTCTTTCTTTGCTAATCGCTCAATGACAGAGTGAAACCACTTTTTGTTTTGCCTGTACTTTGAGTTATACTTTGAGTTTGACAAAAAGAAAACTATTTTTTACAGTTATTTAAGAGGTCTCTTGAGGTCTGTGAAGTTGCGCCTCATTGTGCTCTGGAAATGATTTGAGATGCTAAGCGAGTGTTTGGTTATCCATCACTGTCACTGAGCAGCCTCAAATCCTGTTGAGCTGATTGTTATTCACAACGTGTCTATGATGATTCTCAATCTGCAGGTCGTGAGATACAGTAGAAGTGGCTCTGTTCAAAAGTCAAGACACATCATTGAGAACCTGAGTCATATCTGTAACATCTGCAAGGGCACTAACAAGGACTTCAGCATGTTCACAATCGTCAGTGAAGATCTGGACTTTCGGGTTTTAGCTCAGCAAGACATCCACTTAAAAAATTAGACAGTAGACTGAGAAACAGCTTTAATAGTAACAATTTCCATCCAGATATATAGATAACCATCATCAGCATCATGGAACTCTACATCAGCAGTCACATATTCTATAATAGTTACCTTGTTTCTGTCTTTTATTTCCATGTGATAACTTTATAAAGCAGAATTTCCTTAATATCCTGTTTCTCATGAATATTAAAGTGGTGCAAATCTCTGTCTCTGGAGGTAGATGAGTCTCCTGACTTCTCTTAATCCTACCTAATGTTTTTCCTTTCCAGCTCCTGAATAGTTATTAGTCCTTAAAAATAGAATAGCATGACAGGGCAAAATATATGTCCAGCTCATGAATAAGAGCTTAAAAAGGCATTTCACAACCACCAGGCTGCAGAATCGAGTGGTATGGGGGGAAGGAATTACATAACACAGTGAACACAACACAATAACACGATGAAAAGAGATTTACTGATCAAGATCAAGATTCATTTTTGGCATTCCTTTCAGCCATTTGCATTGTGGTTGTGCAACATACAAACGCAGTTAAGCAACCCCAACACAGGTTCCCTGTTTCATTCTGAACATCTCCGATATATGTAAACAAAAAACCTTTCTAGTTCAGAATGAAAATAACATCGATAAACACCTTTGAATGGATTTGTGACCAAACCCTACACCAAATCCACATATTGACAAAAAAAGTAAAAGACAATAAATCTGATTAGTGCAAATAGGAGACGGAACATTGTGTAACAACGTGGGCTGGGCAATATCGCCTGAAAATAAATTTGCATCATTGTTACACTATAGAGTGATGCACATTATATATCTTAGTTTTTTTTAAACTAAAGTTTCATGATTATGTTTGTATAAAGTATTGCTTTGCAGGGAAATCGTGAGCTCTATACTGTAGTTATCCTGTGATCACCAGCAGTGCATATATAGGTCATTTATTTGAGAAAACATTTAGGGACCAACCCACGATGGATTTATTTTAGTAAGCTTTGCAAACAAGACTTGTGTTTTTTGTTCTTGCCAGGGCGTGGCACATATTTTAAATTAAGCCACATTGTTTGACCACGGGATTGTATTCTCTTGAAACTCAAGCATTTTACCAGTTGTAGTCTATTTTTTGTATCTGGTGTCTAAGACAGAGGCCATATGGTGGACCCATACATGGCACTATAGTGCTGAGGTGATCCACACTTTCCATAGTGCTGTTAAGCTTTCCCTGTAAATAATTTATGATGCATTTTGTTGAATTCGCTCACGTTGAATTCTATTCCATTTATTTCTTAGTTACATGCTATTCATTAATCATCGCACATATTTTTAATGCAAATGTTATCTATATTCACTGTATGACCCTGTGTCTAAAATCATCATATACTTTATAATTTTCATGCAAAAACAACTTTAATCTATGAAAAGTTGATAATCACACCGCGGTTTAGGAGTTTACAGGGATCATTTGAATGCACCATACTACGTCGCCTACGCCTCTGACGAATCGCGCAGGAGCCGGGGCGCCTCCCACCCGCCGTACGGAACAGAGCCGCTGGAGTAGAGAGACGCACACAGCGGAGCCCAGACCATCTCTGCCCGCAGCTAGCTAACCCCGCAGCAAGGCCACTGCGGGAAGATGGCGACGGAAAAAACGAAACATGAAGGAAGAGTTAAAATAGGACATTACATTCTCGGAGACACACTCGGAGTGGGGACGTTTGGCAAGGTTAAAGGTATGTCTGGATGTCTTGACGCTTTGTGCATCCTGCCAACTGAAAGATGGTGGCAATGGGGGGTGTTAGCTTAGCTGCTAATGTAGCCTGCTACGAAAGCTAACTCGTCGCAACACCAGGAAGGTATCACACTTGTTGTCCTGCTAGTTGGCTCAACTTGTTTATGACAAACGCCACGTCTTTTGGGGGGCTCAGCTGCAGCTTCCGACGACAGCCTCTCAATGAAAGTTTTATGACATTAGCTTCTATTTAGCCACTTATGTTTCAGTTAGCGTCGGTTGCGTTGTGAGCTAGCCAGAGAGCCACAAGTCGCTTGTCAAGACAGACACCGGGAAGTAAACCGTCTTGGTGTTAGCGCTAGCTGGGTACATATTAATGAGGAGCGTCTGATGTGTCTTTCGTATTAAAGATGAAGACGGCAGCTTGGCTGTACATTTGGTTTCAACACTGCTATCCCTACACAAGTATTATTTGCCATTTTGTTGAAAAGTAACGTTAACGCTAGTAAATGTGTGTGAAATCTACGTCGAGTGTTGTCAGTCCAGAGGTCGGTACGATTTTTATGTCAATATACTACTTTGACTTGTACCAACAGGTATTGGTCTAAATCAGCTATTGAAATTCAGAAAACGTCTTTTTGCATTTGCTCACATTTTCTTTACAGGTGTACCCATAGTGTTGTCTCGCGTGATGGTTAAAAGCTGAAGCCTTTTTTTCCTGTAGGCAGCTTTCTTTTCACCAGGTAGTGCCTTTTGACTCCTGGGAACAAATGATAAAGCCACAATATACCCAAATGAAGTGACCCAACCAGGCCATCTCAGGAAAGAGAGACAGTCGGAACAAGCACAAGCTTTGTTTACAGTCACTTAATTCCTAGTGAGTCATCTCTCCGCACTAATTTTTTGGGAGCGGACCACAGCAAACTGGAGTTTTTGCTCTGTGACTATGGATGATTACTGGAGGGTTAGTTAATAGTTCACTAGAAGTACACATGGTAAATCAATAGCAAATTTTACTAACTTGCAAGTGCTCTGTCTTCCCTTCCATTTTTTTGCTTAAATCGTGTAATATATATTTGGGGCTGCGCAAGTAATCGAAATGTTATTGAAATTGCAAAAAGGTGCAGTTCTCTGTTGACTGTAAATTACGTGACAAAACAGCATTAAAATTAATTATTATTATTATTATTATGAATTCTGCTGTTGTGCTTTCTTGACAGAGTAGCCTACTAGAATCAAAACTTGGTGGACAAAAATAAATAAAACAACGCTTTATATTAACAAAACCTATCATAAGTATAAAAGAAAATATAAAGGAACTGCTGCAAGGCCCTAGCAAACTCTACTCCCCCCAGGAATTTCATGAATGAACCCCAGATCTTTTCAAAAGTGCTTTATTTGTCCTTGACTATACATGCAAGTTCCTCCCTAGTCAGCCATTGCACCATCCCAACTTTGCTTGCATGGCCTATTTACACATTTTCCATGACAGAGCGATTTTATGTTCACCTTCAAGTAAACAAAATGTAACCATCTTCTTAAATGTACTATTAAGTTTGCAGTTTACTGGGAAACATCTAAAGATACAGTGTAGGGCATAGCGCAATCTTCTCTTTTATGGCAGAGATATCTTGTATTGTTGGGTTGTAATTGGTATTGAACATGTGCGATAAACACATCGCAAAAGACTGCCTGACACACGATGAATAAGAAAAATCAGATGAAGCCCCAGCTAGCCGTTGGCTACCCTGACAAAATTAATCGGCATCAGTTTGGTGGTGATTGCCAGGTTATGATGGCTGAGGGTGGAGAGAAAAGTGATGAAAATGTGGTCGACGAAGACATGTTACAAACACAGGTAATGTGTAAAACATGCCGAGCAGTTGTTGCAACTTCTAGAGGAAACACAACCAACCTCCATCACCACCTGCAATAGAATCATAAAGACCTACACGAACAATTCAAAACTAACCTTAGTCATCATCATCATCATTTACATATTATTAACTGTATAGTTAATAATATGCAAACTTCAATATTTGTTTATTTATCGCAAGTTATATCGTCATCGCAATATTGAACAGTGTTATCACACATCACACAGATTTTCCTCATATGGTGCAGGCCTAACTCATGTGCTCATTTTGTTTTATCCTGCAGTTGGCCAACATGAGCTGACCAAGCACCAAGTGGCAGTGAAGATCTTGAACAGGCAGAAGATCCGCAGTTTGGACGTTGTGGGAAAGATCCGCAGGGAGATCCAGAACCTCAAGCTTTTCAGGCATCCTCACATAATTAAACTGTAAGTCCTAGATTACACCCTGCTCGGTGCTCCATAATCCCCCTGCCGCCACATTAATGCCACCCACGGAGCTATTTCCAGGCTTTAATGGTGTGTTTTAGAATACATCCATCTAGGACAATATCTGTCTGACCCATCTCCTCTCCGTTAACTCCTCGGCTTTGTCTGTTTTGGCGATCCCCTCTGTTGACCTCTCATTTTAATGAAAAAAGTGCTTCATCACTGTTTTCTGTGATTGACCTCTTCCTCTTAAACGCAGTATTCATAGAACTCATTATTCTGTGTAGTGCAGCTGTACTAGAACAGGAGAGAATCGTCACTTGCAACTAGATCTGCAGCTCATTATCAATTAATCTGCTGAATATCTTTAATAAGGATAATTGCCTAATTTAGCCAGTTTGATCAAAACTATGATCAAAATAGTTGGCAATAAATCCTGTTTGATTAGAATGATTGACTAATCCTTGCAGCTCTACATCTGCATACAATGATGCAGAGATACATCTGACTGCTTTGTTTTGAATAAGTCTTTGTTTAACTTCCAGTCTGAACTGACTGTGACACTAATCAGAGGCCAACTAAGGTCGCTGTTTTGGCTTCAATGCGCAGGTGCATCCAGCAGTGACAGTAACCACTACCAGCCTGAAGTAAACATTCCATTCGGCGACACAAAAATGCCAGACATAAACTGTTGTTGATAGAGCCACTGATCTAAAAATATCTTCGGTGAATTACGAAGGTACTTCCTGTCTGGTATGTGAATGTCCTCGGCCTGCAGCGAGGGCCAGATGCCACATTCAAGAGGTCATTAAGCTGACCAGAAGGTGTGGCTGATTACCAGAAATACCAGCTCCATGTCATGCATGCACAAGAATGTAAAATCTGTTTTGTGAGTTTGTGTGAGAGAGACGGCGAGATCCCATCTCTGACGGGGAGCACAAACACTGGGGCAGAGTGCAGAGCATTGCCTGCCTCGCCTGAATAATGTTTAGTCAAGGCAAATGGAGCAATATTACACAGTACTGCTTGACTTGGTTTACAGGATGTTGTAACAACAGATGAGATGAGTTCCGTCAATTTCTTTTCAAACTTTGGTCATTAACTGAAGGTGCATTTGTTTTCGTAGACTTACCACAATCGTTACTGCATTTAGCTTCAGACAGACACTGCAGTTTCACAATGAATCGGCTAAAGCTGGTGTGTCTAAGATAAGGAGGAAACCATTTTACTACAATATCTTAACTCTTCGATATTGCCCTCGCTTTGCTTCTGTTTTTTGGTATTTTAAAATGTGTATTTGCAGGGCTGCGGGGTTTATAATGTGGTTTCTGTGCTGCTGACATATTCCAGGTGTCCTGTTTGCTTATTCTGTTGCTTGATGTAGAATGTGACAATCACCGAGGAGAATGTGGCTTATGTGCAAGCAGAGTCACACAGCCAGTGTAGTGTAAATAGATGGAGGTGCCTGTGTGGATTCTGTGGTGCAAGTATTTCCTACTAAGCCAAGGACTGAAAGCATAGGCAGTAGCAAGTAACACATTCTTAGGTCACCCAATCAGTGACGTATAACTAATGCTGCAGTGATATTAGGTACCTGCACTTTTGAGTATTCAATGCCGCCAAGTGTTGCATTGATGGATATGGATAAGTAGAAAATCTCTGGGATCACTATAAATGGTTGTTATGGCATTGATTGTTTTTAAAATGCCCAAAGCTCTATGAACATGCACCATCATTAGATTATTTTATTTATCTTATGTTTGCTTTTTGATCCTACAGTTGGTTGTGCTTATCTTTCTGGATTAGGTAACTATTGCATTTGCTTGTAATGCGTGTTGAGGTGAGATACCATCTGTAAACCTTTAGAGGTTTTCTAAATCTCACCTGCGCAAACTGCTTTTCTTTTGTTGCTGCGTTTCTGCTACTTTTAAAAAGAATTTAAAAAGAAATATAACCGTTGTTATCCTTCAGACTTACACACTAAAGCCTTGTTGGTTTTGTGACCCTCCTCCTGGCTAGGGTTGAAAGTGGGTTGGACACTGCCACAAACATAATTTACGAGCAGTTATTCACTACTGCTCAAGAACTGAGGGCAGGGAAGAGGTCATGCATGACAGGGTGCAATGAAACACAGGTTTGTAAAGTCTGTCACATGGTCAAATGGTTTATTAGTCTATTATTGTTCATTAGTTTTAGTTATATTGTTGCTGTGCTGTTTTTCCACTGGGAATGGAGCCACACGCATACAGTATGCTGTAGGTTTTGTGCTTGTTTTGGTGACGCATAAAACAACAAAAACATTTCCTCTAGCCACATCTGATGTTTTAAATATTTAACGGTTACCAAATCCAGGAGATTGAATACCACACATTCCTATTTTTCTTTGTACGAATGATGAAATAAGAAATCCTAACTGTCTATATGAGCAGTGTAATATCATCTGAATGTTGATTTCCACTTTGTGTTAATGTCTGCAGGTATCAGGTTATTAGCACCCCAACAGATATCTTCATGGTGATGGAGTATGTCTCAGGAGGCGAGCTCTTTGACTACATCTGCAAAAACGGAAAGGTAGATACTGGAAAATGTCTTATAGTCTTGTATAATGATGTCTCAAGTTTTGTTTCCACCTTGTTGTATATTTTATGATCAGTGAGGGGAACCAGAACACAGGAGTGCATTATGCGCTTGGTGTTCTTGGCAGCCTTTTGGTGCAGATACAATTGCCGGCGAACCAAAAAGCCAACATCGCCTGCAAAAGATATCAAAACATGACACGAAGCGCTGCTTAGTCAGCTGTGGTGTGCTAACTGACTCAGTGAAGATCTCACCTCATGGATAATTTTCTGCTCTGACAGTTGGATGAGAAGGAGAGTCGTCGGCTGTTCCAGCAGATCATTTCAGCTGTAGACTACTGCCACAGACACATGGTGGTGCACCGAGACCTCAAGCCTGAAAATGTGCTGCTTGATGCACACATGAATGCCAAGATTGCAGATTTTGGTAAGTGTGTCTCAGTCAGGAGTCTTAACTTGCACAATTTTATTATAAAAAATATGGATGCATTTGTACAGGACTTTGTTCAAATCCATGAGTATCTGAAATACATGTGTATGCTATACAACTGTGTACAATTCTGTGCAGGTTTATCAAACATGATGTCAGACGGAGAGTTCCTGCGAACAAGCTGTGGTTCTCCAAACTATGCTGCTCCTGAGGTCATCTCAGGAAGGTAATGTTTACACAGAATTTAAAGCATGCTTTAGTTATGTTGCTGGTTAAGCCAAACCTTGTAAAATGTCGCTTTGAGATCACAGGATTTATTTTCCCTCATCCTCAGGTTATACGCTGGTCCAGAGGTAGATATCTGGAGCAGTGGAGTCATTCTCTATGCCTTGTTGTGTGGGACGCTTCCCTTTGACGACGACCATGTGCCAACACTCTTTAAGAAGATCTGCGATGGGATCTTTTTCACCCCGCAGTATTTGAACCCTTCAGTAATAAGCCTCCTTAAACACATGCTGCAGGTGGACCCCATGAAAAGAGCCACCATCAAAGAGATCCGGTGAGCCTGTCTTTCTTTTAGGTCGATTGTAGAGCAGATCATCTTTTTATAACTAGCCTTTTTGATCTGGTTGTATTCATGCTCTGAGGTTTGTTTTACTACAAAAACATTTTTTCCCATCACAGAGAGGACGATTGGTTCAAACAGGACCTACCCAAGTACTTGTTTCCTGAGGACCCCTCCTACAGCAACAACATGATTGACGATGAGGCCCTGAAGGAGGTATGTGAGAAGTTTGAGTGCACAGAGGAGGAGGTCCTCGCCTGCATATACAGTCGCAACCATCAGGATCCACTGGCCGTCGCCTACCACCTCATCATTGACAATCGTCGCATCATGAATGAAGCCAAGGATTTCTACCTGGCGTCCAGCCCCCCCGACTCTTTTCTTGACGACCAGCACCTGACCTCATCTGGCTCAGCTGTGACCGTCAAGCCCCACCCTGAGCGCGTACCCTTCCTTGTGGCAGAGACGCTTCCCAGGCCTCGCCACACGCTAGATGAATTAAACCCCCAGAAGTCCAAGCACCAGGGGGTTAGAAGGGCCAAGTGGCACCTGGGTATCCGCAGTCAGAGTAGACCCAATGATATCATGTCAGAAGTGTGTCGTGCCATGAAACAGCTGGATTATGAGTGGAAGGTAAGGAAGAAACTGGGCATGTAGGAGAAAATAGTCACATATTTAAATGGTAATTAAGTTAGAAATTATATGATGGAGGTAACTGTATGCAGTCATTTTTTTGTTCACCCCTCAATCCTGCAGGTCGTGAATCCATATTATCTACGTGTGAGAAGGAAGAATCCGATTACAGGGATGCAAACCAAGATGAGCCTTCAACTCTACCAGGTGGACAGTAGAACCTACCTCCTTGACTTCCGTAGCATAGACGGTAAGTTGTGATTATACTTAATCAATTACATTAACCAAGATGTGTAGGAAAAACACTGCTTATATTACCCATTTACAAAAATAAGAAGTGGTTCATCAATTAAGGTCATTGTTCAGTAAACCTGAAATATAAAAGATAATAGAGACAGAACCTTGATGTGTTCTCTAATGTTAGTTGTATCATTTAAACTAAACTTACTTTCAGTTTTCTTAAGTTAATGACCTTAACATTGACACGATTCTTGAAAGTAAGCCCTGGATTCAGCTCCTTGTATTTGGGTAGTGTTTACATGGAGTCTGTCCAGGAGTACTCTTTATCAGTGCCGACCTCGTAAATGATTTACTCAGGGTTGAGGGCTTGAGCTTTACACAGTCTGTAGGTGAGCGGCGGCATGTCAAAGGAGGATATGAGATAAGAGTGTTGGGTAAGTGTATAGGCCATTCATGAAGCACAGGCATGCTGTGTGAAGGGTACGAGACAAACATTTGACTTCAGGCTACAGCAAAGTCAGCTGCAGTTGTAATGTTCAGCAGCAGTTGTAACTGATAGCTTTAAGGAAGGGAAGGCCGGGTGAATTTGACCTTAAAATGAAAAACGGGACTTTATACAAGATATTTTGACAACATTTTATACCATGTTTATGTCAATACAGAAAGTAAGGCCTACATTTATTTATCAAGTACATGAATGTCTTTATTTTTGCCAGCAGTATACACAGTAATTTGTCTCGAGCTGATCCCAAAAATTGTTATCTTTCCCTATCTGGCATATTATAATGGGATGGTATTGGCTAAAATACTACTCATAACACTGATCAGTGCTTTTTAAGACTTTTCACGACCTGCAGAAATCCTGTTTGTAGACGTTGAACTGGAATGAAGAGTATTGTATAAAACAACCTTTTGTGCCTTGTGTTATTCAGATGATATGTTGGAGACAAAATCTGGAACTGCTACCCCTCTTCGCTCTGGGTCTGTGGGAAACTATCGCACCACTATTAAGAACGATGTTGATGGGGCGGATGCTCCAGCTGCGTCGAGCCTTGTGCAATCCACCAAGGCCGCGGAAGGCTCTTTAGCGTCGTCGTTGACCTCCTCCATCGACTCAACGGGAGGCATAGACAACGCATCTATCCCTCGACCAGGAAGCCACACCATCGAGTTCTTTGAGATGTGTGCAAATCTTATTAAACTACTTGCACGATAGCTTGCAAAACAATCGCTAGCCTTTTTTCTTCTCCGAGTGTCTTTATAGCAATAAGCATGCAACCGATTCATGGCTCAACTCATCCCGGCTGAGGATGAAGTGATTGTTCCATGGCACTGACGCGAGTCAGTGCTCCCTAAGAGGAAGAGATGTATATTGAGCTGGCAGGGGATGGAAGGGGTTACTGGGAACGAGAAGTGACAAGCTACTTAATAGCTTAGGACAGAACATTTAGGAGGGGGGTTTTACAATTTTCTGATCAATTTAATAGCAAAATGTCCACATCCCACCTATACATATACGCGCAAGTGATTACACTGAATTTTCTGTGCTGTAGCCAGCGAGCACTGCTTTCCAGTACAGAGGAAAAGATCAAGTTTGTACCTGCAGAGAAAGAAGCCACGCGTTGAGGGTTTGGTATTTGGGTGGCAGCCGTATAGGATGCAGGAAGCACTTTTGCACAAGTATCTTTTATTTCCTGCTGCTCTTGTATTTCTCTCAGTGGGGATCAGAGGAGTGGTGCAGATGTATCGGGCGCTGCACTGGCTATAACTAGGGTTGTCGTACCCATCACACTCATTGGACTTTGAAGAAGTGCAATGACCCTTGTATTCCTGTCTTGTGTCAGGGACAAAAGAATGCTTCATCAGATTTATGTTTGGGTTTCTTTTTTTTTTTTTTGGAGAATCTGAGTTGTCAGACTAAATTGTCACGGTTTTGTCCTTGTTGTAAAAATTTGTTCGAAAGTGTCTGTCCCCTACATTTTTATATATAAAGACGTGAATATATTTATCAGTGCGTTAAGTGGACGCAGTGTTGGCGCTATTGGAAATGGATTTTTGTTTTGTTTATTGCATTAAGATCTATTGCTGGATGGCATATATATTCCTTTTTTTACTGTCTGGTTTTTAAATCAATATCACAGTTTTGTTTCCTTCAATCATGATTATTCTGATACTTGATTGTCTTTCCACATAAATATAGCCTGCTTTTACCATTTAAGAGGTATTTTGCCATGACAGTCAAAATCTAGAAATATATCATTTTCACATGTCACATATTAAAATGACAAGTTGATTTTGACTTTTTATTTGTTCTATTTTCTCTTGGTTTTTTTTTAGATTAAGAATTAGGATGATTACTGAGTTAAATGCCTTTTGCCCACATGCAACTTGTAAATGCCAATCCATCACAAGCGTATAGGCCTCATGGCTCAATTCCAAAATGAGTAGTAGCAATTACATGCAGTGCATGGACAATATGTAACAGCAGGTGAATACATCCAGAATATTTTGCTATTTTTTGGAAATGTTTGTTTTGATTGACCCATGCATTCCCATGAAGCTTGACCGTAAAGGAAGATTTACATATGTTCAAACCGGAATCAGACTTGTGAGCTTGCAGTCCGGCCGGTTAGATCGCATTTCTGATAGAAGAAATAAAAACTTTGCACGCGCATTGAGGTCGTAACTGTGTGGCTGGTTTATATTTGATAAAAAAATATAAGGCGGAACCTGATACTTGCAAGCTCACAAAGCTGGTTGATTTGTCTTTAATCACAAGTGTGATCCGTTTCCCTTCATTTCCTGTCCACAGTCTTAAAGTTTTGAGTGATGTCTGTTGTTTGGCTGCCTTATCATTATCAGTACTGTTGAATCAGTTTTTATTTCAGTAAAAGATTGATTGGTCAGAATTATTGGCACATTTTGCAGTTTTAAGGGTTACAGTCCACAAAATATTTTGTCAGTGTCCGTTTGTTTCAAATTAAAAGATTATTCTATTTGTTGGCTTTACAAAAAAAAAACAAAAAAAAAACTCTTAAATGCAAAACTGAAAATAAACATCTGATTATGTTGTTGCCAAACTGTTGTAGACCTCAGTAATTGCTACCACCTTTTAATTTTGTTAAAGGTACAATTAAATTTAACATAAAACATAAATTGGTTTCTAATTGCATCATCTTCATTTTTGGTTTAAAAGACGTGCATGTTCTCAGTATAATAAACACTTAGTTACTTTAGTTATAAGAGGTATTAGCAGTTTCTGAAGTCTTTGTTTTCCAGTGTTAAGCCCACAGCTTTAAAATTATATCCAAAATATCTCATTTGTAAAAAAGAGTTTACTTTTCAGAGTTGTTGTTCGACAAAAATTGCCAAGTGACAATAATTATGATCATCTTGTTTCTTTTGCTGTCTTGCGGGGCAGGTTTGGACTGAAATATTTAGTTGATATTTGACATTTATGTCTCAGTTTTAAACTAGAGTTTATAAAATATAGTGATCATGGTAAGGAAACACGCACTATGGTCTTGGAAAGATATTGTGAAACTAAAGCATTTTTAGTTTAAAGGGCAGTTGCAAGTTCTGATTACAAAACTTCTCATGGGTTTCATGATGGGTTTTGCAGGAGAGATGAATGTGTGAGGCCGTGACCTTTTTTGACAGCAGATGGAGTAGTGTCCTAGTGGACTGTTAGCAGATATATTCTGTCTATTTGAACTGCTTCAAATAAATATTGTTCTATTTTTGTTTGATGTGTAAAGGGACCCTACCAGATTGACCAGTGTAAATCTGACTGGACAGTGTTGAAATTGTTTGTATACACAACTGCCTAATAAACTGCTAAATTGCAAACAATTCTGCTGAATTTTTTTTTGGTATGTTTCTGGTCTTTTGACAGCTTTGAGGAGGAAGTTGCATTAACGTGAAATTCAATTCTTATTTAATATCATAGTTGTGTTATAAACAGTACAAATGTATATAGTATCAGGGCAGTTATGCTGTACGAAGGGTGCCATCTTGTGGGGAAAACAAAGTGTCAGCCCCAGACATTTTATTTTATTATGAACGTTTCCTTAAGAATTTAAGTAATTTTAATGCAGTAAAATATTGATTTATTATCTTTTAAATATAGCATCCTTAACATGCCAGTATATCACCTTAAAAAATTAGGTTCGTGTTTCTTTAAGAACCGTTGTCAGCGTTTCCATAGCTTCCGGGTCTTTAATGTGAAGGGTCACCAAATATGGCGAACTATTAGCTTCCGTTACCGTTAGCTTGTCCAGTTTAGCTCAAGGAAAGCTGTTATTTCGTACGTAAACGTTCCTTCCTGAACAAAATTTGACTGGCTTTAAATAACAATATGAAATATATTATGCGCTCTTAAAATGTATTTCGTGTGTTCAAAGGTATTTGTACAAGTGTTAGCTCTGCTACCATAGCTGACGTTAGCGCGCGTTACTGTGAAACGGTAGTGTTTGTTTATTAGCTAACTTAACTAGTCTTGTAGGGTGTAACTGGTAACGCTATATAGAAAACTTTGCTTAAATGCACTGTACTTAAATAAAATATATATCTAACTGTAAACCATACGTGAATAGTTGGTAATTTACGTTGTATAATGCAAATACATTGGCTAACGTTAGTGTTCTGTTAGCTGGGTTTCTGATATTTCAAAATAAAAGTCTAACCCCTCTGGATTTTGCTGTACTAACTGCTTAATGATTTAAGAGGATTTCTGATCATGCATCGTGTGATCGCACCTTCTCCCTGCAGGATGGCTTCATTTGGCTGGAAGAGGAAAGTTGGTGAGAAGGTTTCAAAGTCAGTGGTGCAACAGTTTGAGGCTGAGGAAGAGAAAGCTAAAGCTGTTGGACCGAGTCTTCAGGACGAGGAGGTGGACTGGCTGCACGCCTCCAAACGACGGCGGGAGGTCCTGCTGGATGACTGTGAGTCCAAGAGCAAGAGGCTGAAGGATGAGGGTGCACAGCTGGCTGAGCAAGGCAGGTGAGGGATGTCAGGTTTCTTTGCTTGCTGTGTGCACAACATGCCACGCACAGCTTTAAAAATAACTCGCACACATTCAAACATGCATTGTTTGGTCAGTTGTGTAACATCTTTCTTAGATTGCTTGCACTCAGAGGCACAAATGGATACTATATAGAACTTTTAGCTGCTTTGTGGGTGGCAGGATTAGTTAGGATTTTGAGAAAAATGCAATGTACTGTTAAATCCCAGGCCCTGAATATTTGCTCACCTGTCGCTTTGTTGAAAAGAACCGGTGCTGAGCAAACAAGCTTTATTTAGTGTACATTATTATTTCCTTTGAAAGACATTTTCCGTAATCTCTGCCAGTTTTATTACAAGCAGGATTACCACTTGAATCTTATTTTTTTCTTTGATGCCGAGGGCTTCCTGTCTGTTTGCGGCTGTCTGCTGGATTGAATAGCTGGGGCTTAATTACTTCTTTAATGGATACTCAGAGTTATTATTACAGTTGAACCACTGGCTGCCCATTTCTCTAAAGTAAGAAAGAATTCAGGAAGTTTACTGTTAGAGAGGAGGGAATGTGACTTTCACTTGAACATTAGGCAGGGTTACAGTAGGATAGCTCAAGAATAGGAGCTCAAATTTACAAATAACTATTGACATGTGATATTAGCTGTCCTCCAAGGGAGGGCACCATTGCACAGAGCACACAGACCCATCCAGCACAACTAATAGCCTGCTACTGCCTTGCTATTATAGATCAACCGTCACTAAATGCTGTATTTCAAAGGTACAGTCAAGTTGCCCCTGTAATTTATTGAATGTCTTTTCTATGAAAGAAAACTGTGTGTTTTGGTGTCTGCAATCATATGTTCTTGCAGTCAAAGAGCTGTATCCTGCTCAGCTTTTTAAAGATCAGTAAATGGATGAACAACAGTAATGTATATTTTGGCAGTGCGAGAAGCTGGTATTCAGGCCTATCAACTTTAATATTCAGGACAACAGAAGAATTTGAAATGAAAGCTTTTTTCAAACAAGTGATACAAAAATATATTTTTAAATTGCTCCTACAATCTACTCTAGCAGCCCCTGTATAGTCCTATGAACAGTTTATGTTATGTCGAAGAATGATAACAAATATTAAGTGATATTTTACTGCTCTTGAATTTGAAAAAAATATGTCCAGCTCTACTTTTAAAAATCACTCGGCTGCCTTTGTGTGACAAAATAGACCTACTTCAGGAACTGTCTGATGCATCTTCTATGATGATTGTCCCTTTTAGCAAATAACAATCACTTTTTGACCACCCCCTCTCAGTCCAGTAGATGTAATGTTGTTGCCCGTAGTGCCTGCTTGTAATTGTATTTGCGAGGAGAAAGTGGATTTTGCGAGGGGAAATGATGTCTTTCATGGTGCTCTGTAATGGCTGCTCAGAGCTTTGCGATGGTGTCTGGTCGGGGATATCGGCCGTTAGTTTAGCGTCATTGACCTCTGATGTCAGACTGTCATTACCAAGGTTCAGATGCTCCTGATGCAATTGAAGAGCTCCTTTTGTACCTATTTGTGATCTGAGTCTCCTCTTGAGTCACATCATGTGCAGGGCTGAGCCTGTCAATGTAGAAAATTACGTAACTTTTGGCTTGGTTTCCACATTTTATAGGTCAACACATATTTTTTATGTCAATATTCTAGGGTCATGTGAAACAGTTTGCCCCATTGTTATGTACTTTCACGATTACCAAGACACAGTCAGTATTAAGCTAGATTTAACTGTTCATTTTTAACTGTATGTGAGATCTTGCCGCTTGAACAGAACAGAATAATGTGGAGCTCACTGCAGACAGTGTAGTCTTCATACAGGAACAAAAATCTTTTCTGTAATATCAGCTGCCGTGCAGAGCAGAATCTTAATAAGGATGACTGACTGTCCAGTCATTGTTGAATATGCATGAATGAGCTGATTGACAATTTTATTCATGAGCTGTATGGATGAAACGGAAAATAAATACCTAATATCTGTTTGAATGAAAAATTAATGCTTGAAAAAAATAAAAAAACAATCCAAAAAATATTATGCATTGCAGACTACATATGCATTTGTAAATGTAGTTTTATTCTGGGCTGCTATCAGGGCACAAACGATGAGGTCTGCCCGATTGCCCAAGTCAAGTAAAATGTCATGTTGGGCTAGTTAATCTAGCAAATAACTGCATAATTGTACGAATGGGAAAAAAAAATAAGTAAACACATTGTTTTTTCTCGAGCTGATTTTTGAAGTATCCGAGGACTGAGCCATCTCAGTTTCTTTTATCTCGAGAGTTGCAAATGTGCATTACCGATCGGGCCCTTGCAAGAAAAATGTGGCGGGTAAAGACGTTTATTGAGCTGAACATTTTGATTGCCCTGAGGACAGAACATTTTTGATATAGCCTGACCAATATCTGCCAGTAATGGTTTATCACAGATATATTGGTATTAGTGTATATGTTGTTCAATATTGGCAGATAAGAAAACTTTGTACTTCATAGATTATAATGCAGAAAAGACACCAGTGCACTGAAACCATCTAGAATTTATAAAGTAAAGTTTATTATGAAACTGTTAAATCATTACAAGAAATTTGTGTATTTGGCCAATCTATCAATTTTTACTACATAATATTGGTTTTGGCACTGGCCCATAAAATCGAGTATTAGTGGGGCCCTAATTTTTGATGTGTAAGATTGTTTGTTGCTCTGAATCTATGGAACACTATGTCCCTTTTTCTTAAAGAAAAATAAAGATAAAGATTAAACATGGCAGTTAATTAACCAGCTTAACTTTGAACCCTGCTACTTATTGCTCGCCATTGAATCAAGAGTTAACGAGAGCTCATCCAGAGCCTCTTGGCTTCTGAACATTAGTCAGAGCCACACAAAGACTCTAGCAACAGGAATTTGCTCGAGACGGTTAAAGCAAATAGGTTGTACAAAAGATGACTGACAGTTTTCTGACTTCACCCAGACATCAGCTTCAAGCTGTCCTGAAAAAGAACATGGCAATAGTTTCTGAAGGATCGTCAAATTTCTCAAAAGCACTGTGGTGAAAAATAAATCATGCAGTTGCTCAATTATGAAAAATCTTTCACAGCTACTTTAAACAGTTGTTGGGGCGATGTGGGAGTTTTTGAGGCAGCAAGTCACATCATCATCCAAATACTCTGCATAGTTTGCTGATTTGTCTGACTTCCAGCTGCCGTGCTGAGTCAATTTTTGCGGAATAAAACTCTGCTCGCAAGATGGAATTTAGCTCTCAGAGGCTTTGGGAAATGTACATCCTCTGAAGGCATGCCTTTTTTTTTTCTTTTTTTTTTTTTTATAGATATGTCAGTTATGAGTTATTCTTGTCATCATCACCATGTGTCGGGGATGTTTCCTTCTTTTGGACAGAAGTGTGTGTAACAGTCATAATGTAGCAACCATCTGCTTTTTCCAGTACAGGAACTACCTACATATATCTCAGTCTGTTTCATATTTATTCACTCCTTCAAAATTTAAATACGAGAGTGCACTATCATCATTCCAAAGATTGCAGGATTATCTTACTTCTATTATTTGTCTCTCCCTCTGTTCTTGCTGCCACTGATGTACAGGGTTGTGATAACAGCAGAAGTGTCATTTTTAGCTCTCAGGCTTCGTGTGTTTTACTTATTGCTTAATTTCCCCCACATGATTTTGCAGTGTCCTTTGCCTCATATGTTGGTCAGATTTCCTCACTCTGCTTTAGTTCCATTTCCTCACTCCTCTCTACTGACTGTTGATTAACAGTGGTGTATGTTTTCTCAGGCTGGATCCCAGGTTTTATAACAGATCATTGGTAACAGTCTCATTGTGTGCTTTTGATTGCTTTTTAACTTTCAGGATATCCTTCTCCATAATGCTATAAAAGATGTAGACAAGCGGACAGATGTATTGTGTCGTCAAACCCAGGATTTCACCTCATAATCTTTCCAAGCCTTTGTCTTGATCGGGCCATTGAAATGATTCTTGAGTCAATATTGACCTGAGGAGGAGAGGGTGATTAAAGTGCGCATAAACACATTTACAGATCCATTCAGTTGTTGAAAAAAGTCCAAAAGTTTGCTTGTTGAAAACCCTGCGAAGCCTCGTAATCAAATCTATCCAAAACAGATGAGTAGACTAAAAACGCTTAATGTGACATCTGGAATTAGCAGCAAATCACAGTGCCTTTGCTGGCTCAGAGAAGAAACCATAGCATAGATTTCCCTGGGATGAGTTTGATTTGTGACACAATTATCCGCCTCAGTGGACCTGTGTGGGTTTGTTTAGCTTCTTGCCGCCCTTGTATACTCTGTAATGCCATTCTGTCAGACAGGTGCACAGGTGTTATGAAGTTGGCTTGCAGCTTTAGAGCATCCACACGCCCATGTAGCATTTTGTTCTGGGGGTCAGTTCCAAGAGGAGAACATTTGATTTGGGTTAATGTAAAGAGTGTGTTCATCTCGGCTTTTGAGGAGTCGTACAGGAGAAGGGGAAGACCGAATCGGGGCAGCTTTCCAGCAACACAAGTGGCTTCTCTATAATAAGAATTTACCATGGAGACCAGCTTCATGAAATCCACCAAACAAACATGTGGCCCCATGTTCGGTTACATAATATCAGGGCGGAGACAATAAAGCTGAATGTCCAATTGCACGGCTTAATGTAATTGTCTATTTGGATCTGTCATGCTTTACAGCAAATAATTGAATACGAAGTCAATTTACAGCCATGTTTAACTGGAAGTAAATAAACATTGATGCATTATAAATAATTCAGATTCAGACGCTTGGCTTTTCAGTAGTCTATTACACTGCCAAGCTTTACCTGGCATCTTGTGGTTTATGATGCCATTAACAAACTCTTTTAGAGTGTTTAATCCTTCAGTTCTTCCATGCGTGTTTGAACCACAGTGTGCGTTTGCTTTAGGCACAAGGAGGCCATTAAGAAGTGGGACGAGGCCATTCAACTGACTCCAGACAACCCAGACCTGTATGAGATGAAGTCTCAGGTAATTTTTTTCGAACCTATATTTCTCTTTTTCCTTTTCTCTCCCTATACTACCATTATCATATATACTACTCTAAATTCTTTTTTGGGTGAACTTAATTGGTTTACATGTTTCAAGTCTGTCTCAAAAGAGCTAGAGGAGGAGGAGTAATATCAACAATGGTGGCGGCTGTAGTCAAGATAGACGTTGCTCTTACGTAGACGACATGTCTTTTGAATATTGCCTGACATTGTAGTTTGTCTGTAGTGCACCCTAGTGCTACTTAAAACCTTTGCAAGCAGTGTGTTGGCACGGCTGCGCACCAGTGATGACAGAAAATGACACTGTATTCAGGCCGATATGTGGATGGTTGAGTGATTGTTTAGGGAAGATTTATCCACCTCCTCCACGAAAAATGGGTTAGATTGATAATTCAGTCTGATACCAGGCAATGCGAGCACTATATTAAGAAGGATCCCTTCTTTGGGTTAATGTGGTTACAAAGATTGATTTTAACCACACGTCGGATACAATAGAATGTTTCCTGTTACAGTTGCCGAAGGTACAAGTGTGTCAAAAATGTGATGCTTTTCCACAGCTTCCTTAAAAGTTTCGAGGTTTAGTTTTTACACCTGGCTGGGACGATATCTCTGATATTTGTGTTCACAGCCAACATACAGCAAGTCAGCCCACGTGCTGCGACCTGTTTTGCAGCTTTAAATATCAGGATAACTGAACAGCATTCAATGTTTTTTTTTTTTTTGTTTGGGACTGCTGCTGAGCACCAGCATGACCGTCTGTCAGCTGCCACTTTGGTATGCTTTTAAGCTGGATACATGATATCAGCACCTTGGTGACACCACTGAAAGTCTGCATTACGTTTCCAACGGTTCTTTTGTTTTGGCTCTTTAGCTCCATTTCCTTGTTCCTTTCTCTTGTTCCTTTCACTTCCCCCTCTTCTGGGTGGATACTTTTGTGTCTTTCAGTCTTTTTCTGCCATCAGCTGCTGCTCTTGTATTCTTCGAACAGAGACATGAAGTGTAAAGTACGATCTAACGTAAACTAAATGATTTTTTGTAATAATAATTCGTCATATGCCAATCGCCACGCTCTGGTAGATATTTTGTCATATTTTTTAAATTACAATTCTCACATATTGGATCTTTCATCTTTGGAAAAGTGGAGCAGTCGGAGGAGGCAGACAGACAGTCAGACAGTCGGAGCTCTTTCCGTCATTTCTTTTTCATTTACTACAACTAACACAATCAACTCTCTCCTTATAGTCATAACCACTCTCATCACTTGAACTAAGCCTAACATAATATTGTCCATTATAGGATATTTGAGAAGGAAATCATTAGGAGGACCAGACGTGGAAAAGACCACAAAATTGATTTTTGAATGGACTTTGAACCCTGACATAAGCAAAGACTTGCGTTTTAGCTTCGATTCAGTGTGTTTGACCACACATGCGCAGCACATCTAATCTATTAGCCCCCAGTTTATCAGCGTTGATGTTACTCACACTCATTAGCCTGAAACCTGGATCTCATCATATTCCCATTATTGGCCCCAGATGACGAAGATGGTTACACTGATGCTGGTCACTTACTTCCCCTCATCACTTTCCTCCTGTTTAATTCAATCAGTATGGTGCCTAATACCTCCCCCTGTATATCTGTCACACAGCATACAAACATCACATCTTCCTGCTGATAGTGAGGAGTGACCATTGAAACTACTTTATAAATGTGCGTTTCCAATCAACATCTCTCGTTATGTTCCATTGTGATATGTTTCCTTAAAATGTCGAATCAGTATGAACCAAAGAAGGACAGCCATTTTGGTTTTGAGGTTTGAGACAAAGACATTTCTGAGCATTCGTAGCCCGTCACTAGATGTGTATATGTATCAAGCGTATCAAAGCAAAGCAAAGCAAAATACTCCAACTAAGATGCTGGATGTGGTTTTGGTGTCAGTGTACCACCGTGAATATGAGTTGATCATGCAGTGGTGTTACTCTTGTATCTTAATTTCGCGTGAAGAGAAGAGAGGCTCTTCGGTTTAATTTCAGTTCTGTTTCTTTGGTTAGGTGTGCACTTGTCTCAGAATATGTTGTTTATGTTAAGAAAAACAATAATGTATCACTGTGAGACTGAAACCAACAGCTGTGCTCACACTTCCTTTACACCGACTTAAACCTTTGCTGTGTGTTTGATCATCTGACGGCTTTTTTTAGGCACATATGTCACAGCCTCAGACTAAAAGAGACAATACTGTAGTTGATGCAAAAAATCCTCCCCCCTTGAATAACGTTTTGTCTTTATAGAGATAATGGATGGATGTTGCGCAAATAAATGCACAGTGGTGCAAACTAGAAGACAGGTTGTTTCCAACATGACAGGAAGGCAAAATTCAAAACTATAAAACTGCATGCATTCATCTACTTAGTGTCTGAATCGAAGCTGACTCACGAGCCTCTGCTGTGTCTGGAAGAGCTTGAAAAGGTTAATGAGTTCAGTGCAAACGCTGTTAAATGTGAGCATCCGTAAGTACATTACAGAGTGTAATCTTGTGACCGTGACTGTGCTATTGTTCTGCACTTTACAGTATGTTTGAATGGCGAATGAGTCTCGTCAGTGATGCAGCTAATGCATTATCATTACATTTAGTCTGACTCACCGGATGTGGGCTGTCGGTATAAGCCAGCCACTGAGTGTCTATTTCAGGCAGAAGTCCCTCTTGAAAATGGCAAATACCCAAACACATACCCCGTCGCTAACAGCACAAACTTAAACATGCCAGGGCTCACCTCCACATGGTACATATTTCATCTTGGCTTTAGTGTCTAACAGTGTCATCCAACCAAGAAATGGCCATTACAAGTTACCAGAGTCCAAGGTAACGTCGTCAAATATCCCACCCCAACAATCTAAAAGCAAAAGATAATGAATTCACAATGATATAAAATTGAGAAAGAAATGCCAAAAATAATTAAACGATTAGTACAATTAATTGTTAAAAAAAAATGTTGATGGTCATTTTCTGTTAATCAACTAAACAAGTTATTCTGTCTAAACAGAGAATTTACAAAACTGGAAATATTACAAACATACATCCATGAGCATGTTATTTTTTCCAACACTGCCCACTTTTGTATTTTCTTCTTTTTGTTTTGTTTATGTCCCTCACAATATTGTTGTTTATTTTGCACTTGTTGTGTTAAAGCAACAGGATGTGACTCCTTGGAAAAAGACAGTTGACTGTTGAGTCTCACCCAGTGGTTGTCAAATACCGACTCTCTGGATTGGCGGCTTGGGTTGGACGCCAGCCCAAAGCATTATTATTTGATGACCTGGGGATGAGACTCAAAAATCAATCTTTCTTCAGGAATTTACATCTTCTACTTCTTTCCATTGTGAAGGGTGCTCCATGCTCACCCGAGACCTTAAGATTTAGAGTCTTGAACTACATCATGTTTCTCCACAGGTGCTGACCATTCTGCAGGAAGTGTTCCCCGCCGTGAACGCGGCGGAGATGGCGGTGAAGTACCGTCCCCTTTGGTGGGAGGGCTGGCAGACTCTGGGCCGTGCCCAGCTCAACATGGGAGAGGTGGACCTGGTAAGTGTGGCTGGGGATACATTCCAGATGAGAACAAATTAGAGCATGGCATATGCACAAAAGCCGTCAAACAGCTATAGTCAGGGCGGGAAACAAATTAGATGGAAGAGTTTTATGAGTCATAGCAGAAGGGAACAAGGAAACTTTTGGGGAAAAAAAAAATCTAATTACGGATAACAGTAAACTGTATTAGGGGTGGCTGAGACTGTGCTCACTGCTGTACTTTAAACCAAATGCATTTCTTGGTTGTGGTCAAAAAGGCATTACTTAGCAGGTGCAAACACACCAAAATTCAAACTGGCACATATAGGCGTTACCAGCACACATACTAATGTTACATAACCTAAGGCTGCCAGCTTAGTCACTATTGATTTTCAGCGGAATATCCCTATTCCAATGTTTCATTTTGCTGTGGACCTGTTTTGTAACCGACTATAAATCAGTCATGTCCTTAATTTTGAAGAGCCGTTAGGATGCGTCAGTTACTTCTGTTTACTACTTTTTGCAGACTCCTTGCCACTGAGTTGGAGTCCCTCTTTCAAAGCACGCCCAGGTGCCCGAGGCATTGACGATTGCTTAAATTGCCCCAGAACACGCTGGGACCTGTGGGTGTATGAAACCTGCTGATCACAGTTACACTGTTTGCCCCATTTAGGGCCAAGCAAACAGGGCTGAACTCAGAAAGCCTCCAGGTAATGGCACTGCGCGTCACTCCTAGCGCGAGAGACCTGTCCTACGGCAGCATAAACAACAATGGGAAGTGTTGAAAGTTAGCTGAGCTAAAACTAAACCAAATACAGACACGCCTCCTTGTATAATAAAACTATTGGGAAGGAAGGGGGGAAAAAAACAGACGTCTATTTTTAGCGAGGCTTGTTCAGTCGTGTTTTAGTGCTTTATATGAATCAACATGTTTGCGTTGTGCCTGTTTGTGCAAATGTAAGTGCACTGATTCTACTTTTTCTCTTTCGTGAGTCTGTTCTTTTCCTTCCCTTTGATTTCCACTCCGCTCCATGAAAATGGCGAGTACCCAAACAAAACAAACGTACAGCTTCTGATTTCCTTCACTTACTGTTTCAAAAATATTGTAAGCTGACATTGACAACGCTGCAGCATGACAGCTTTGTCCCCATGCATCATTAGTATCAGGAAGTTCTCTTTTGGCCACAAAACATTTCTGGATCTTAACAGCAAAACTGCATTGCAGCATTCTCCTAAACAACTGTAGAAGTTGGGAACTTTTTAACATTAAAAACAACCCGAAAAAGATGATTATTAGATCAAATAAAAAACATTTCATTTTTGGTGAACTTTTCCTTTAAAGACATTGTTTAGCTCCAAGAAAGGCTGTTGGAAAAAAATTCAATTTATGTTTTCTTTGGCTCTTGTCATCAAATACTTGATGTCTGATCCACTGAGGGCACTTCCTTGGCCTGACTTTTTACCGTAAGTCGGCTTGAGGCTTTTGTTGTTGGGGCTGACATCGGATTGGATTTTCATAAGAGCTTTGGTCACTGTATCACTGGGAGCAGGTGTAACTCTAGTGTTGCAGCGTTGCATGATCCCTTCTTTATTGTTCTCTACTGTGTTTTGTCTACCTCAGCCTGCTTGTGTAGCAGTTGTTTCTACAGCTTTACAGTGCAGGCAGATGCGATTGTGCAAAAGTATTTGGGTGCACCTGTGTGAGAGATTCTGAGTTGTGATATACTATAATACAGACTTCTTTAAGCTCTGTTTCTTGTAAACAGTGCTGTGTACAGTCACAAAAAGCAACTGATAAACCCTGCTGGCTGCTGGTCAGCTGTCAAATATAAACTTTAATTCTGACTTTAACAGGCCAAAGATAGTCATAACTGGCTTCAGTATCAGATTAACACCTTTACACCTTTATAATGTGCTTGACAGATTGCAGACATCCGTTAGAATTGGTTTATGAGCTCATCAGTCACCTCAAACAGCATTCAGGTTCAATTCACCATTTCACAGGCAGCAAATCGTCACAGCTAAAGTCTGTGATCAGGTCCCGTAAATGATTGGAGGTAGCTTGTATTTCTGCTCGATAGGACAATAACTTTCACTTTCATCGACTAGAGCTGCATAGTCAGCCAAGAGATATTGATGTCTTCTTAATGAAAGCATAAATCTGCCTGCTATACACCGGGAAGAATGCTAGGGTCCTGCTCGTGTTCATGATGCACCCCCAGCTGATTCAGCTGCGCAGATGCCAGTGTCACACCCTTCATCTGTGAGAATTACAGCGAAGACACAACCAGGCCTGAAAGAATTAAACATTCAGTCTGTTGGAGGCTATAATCAGCCCTGAAAACTTTCCAATCCTAATCTCAGTCTCTTTCGCAGGCTGTGAGGTCCTTCCAGGTTGCCGTCCACCTGTGCCCATCAGAGCGCACCCTGTGGCAGGAAGACCTGGCATGGGCATGCAGGTTAAAGAAGCAGCACATAGGAACTGAGGAGAGAACACGGCAAGAGGAGGAAGCCCAAAAACAGATCCTTAATGCCCCCGAGCTCGAGCAGGACTATGATTTTGAGTCTGATGAGGTGCTGGCCGCCTGCGAGGCCGTCGCTGAGCGACAGACGCGCTACGAGGAGATGAAGAGGACCGCTGTGGTCATAGACGCAGAGGGAAATATAAAAAATGTGGTGGCTGGTGATGGGGGATCAGAGGACACAGCCACACCATCAAAGGAACAGTTTGTCAAAGCAAGAGGACTTTGAACTGCGCTCAGCATGAACTGATTGTCCTGCCTACATTTTTTTAAGAATGAATCGTATAATTTCTGAAACCACTGTGAGTGAAGATTTGTGTGCAACAGAATAAAAGAAAAATTTAGTTTTGTTGTTTTCCATTTTCCATCCCTTTTAATGTTAATTGTGCATGTAAAGAAGATACATTTTTTTGTAATCTGTTCTGGCTCTTTACTGTAAGTCATTCGGTTCCAAGATGTTGAAGCTGTTAACTTTCACATTTCTCATTTCTGTTTCATTGTTTCCTCTGAATAGCACAATAACACTTTGAGTTTATAGCTAATGGACTCTCGAAAACTTGATGGAGTCCGTAGGTGTTAGTGAAAACAGGATTGCAAACGATGCTTGGAAATTGACCCCCTTGAATTGACTTAAATGTACAGATAAAGGAGAACAAAAGCTCCACTCACACTCAAATTATCTCGTAGGTGAAGCTGCGAAAATCGGTGACCACATTGATGAAGTAAGAAAATCACATTTTTGAGTTAAAGCTGTTTGACTGGGAAGTAGATTAAATTAATCAGAGTTTAGTATCCTCCAGGACTACAGTATATGAACACAAATCGCGAGAGGTGGTAGAAATTTAACAGAATGACAGAATTCCCCGTTTTAGCTAGAAAATAGTTAATGATGAAGGCCTTTTATCAAGCAAGGCGCATCATGTCTGATAGTCACAGTTAACGGTTTCCATGTGTTGGTGTTTGTCGAACAGGCTGCTGCTGAAAAGGTCAATGCATGCTCAGCAAACTGCCGATGAGTGAATAAACACAAAAAACTAAAGACTTTTTGAGTCGAGCTGTTTTTTTTCATATTTGTTTGTCTTCATGATATGAGTCGCAGGCACTATTTCACACTTTGCTGCTTTGGAGGACGCAATTGATCACACCTCTATACAAAGTGCTGCAGAGACAAACCACAACATCTGATCGCAGTGGCAAAGAAAACAAAATACAGAGTACAGTGAAACCAAAGTGATCTGTGGTCTGTGCTTCTCACAGCCTAGTAGCAAGTCTTTGTTTCCGTTTAGAGAATGAGAATATTAAAAACTCGTGCACTGAAATGTCTAAAAATGTCAAGACTTTTGTTAAATACTTTGCTGAGCTGTGTACTCAAAGTAACCACATCTGGAGGAATCCACACGTTAACTCAAGGTGGCATTTCCTTCAGTTGCCCATTTTACAGCTGGGATAGGGTAGTCTGCGAACAAGACTAAACTTAACATGAATGAAACATTACTTTGTCTGTGAACATTTGAGCCTGAGTCAGGTCAGATGGATCAATAATGCTTGTTGTTTAATGATGGCTGTTGATTGATTATTTATTATGATTACTGTACATTAGCCTTAAGATAGCAAGCAGTGGCCCGCACTGAGGGTGTCTGAACTCTGGTCAACCTGTCACTATATTCATTCAGCACTCACCAGAGTCTCCAGTTTCCTCTCTCCTTCTCCCGGTTCATGTGTAGTACATTTCCCCTCCAGCTCAAACATTACAGTACGTGAACAATTGAGGTCACCCCCCAAAAGATCGCTGCTGTAGTCAGGTTGATTAACGGGAGTGAAGATAAATCCACTTTTAATCCCAAAAGTAATCTCTGAGCTCTCCCACTGTCGACGAATGGCTCCTCAGGATCACAGTTGTCACTGCAGGTGTTTATTCCTCCCGAAGGTCTGGCTCTGCACCCGACTCCTCCAGAGCTGACCATATAAATCTCCTTATGTGGGGGATATTTTCGCTGATATCTGTTTTTATGTGTCTCAAACAACAGGATTGACCTGCAGGGGATATAAAGACATGGATTATGTTAATTTCTTTGCTGTATCTTTTGGTATATTTCATCAATGTATAACAAAACGATCTAAAAGGCATACTGCTGTAGCACCCAGGGTTTCTGTGTGCTTTGATAGCCAGACGTCACTGACAACACTCATTCCAGTGGAGAAGAAGATTAAAAAATTACATTTTCAGAAACACTCCTCAGCTTTGTAGGACATCGTAAATACAGAAATAATTGAGTTCCTATAAAAGGGCCACCAAAAGTCCCAAGATAATTCTGTGTGAGCAACTCTTTAACCTGGATCTGAACATACACTGTTTCTATTGTAAGTCAGCACCACGGGTAGGCCACGTGAACATGCAACAATGATAACGGTTCCTGTTCAGTAAATATCAAGACCACATCCTTTTTTTAAATGCGACATAGTGAAGAATGTTCTTGTCAGATGAGCAGATGACTGAAAAAAGTTGCTGTTGCGGCAGCTGCTTTAAGAATTTGCATAATGAGATGAATAAAGGTCACTTGTGTTTAATCAGGGTGTGCCAGTTTGTGGATCAATGCACAGGTATCTGTGTGATACAGTTGCTGCTTAGTCACAATGCATGAAGAAGACACACAACAGTTAAAAGTTTATAGAAAATGTGAAGGAATATAGAGCAGACATTTCATTGATTTATGGTTTATTGACACTTTACAGCTGTCTGGAACGAGAACATACACCATTTTGGTACATAATGCCCTTAAATATATAATATGTAAGAATTCTGCCTAAAAATGACCACTTTGTATAAGTAAACCACTGACAATGGCGGTCACCTCCACAGATCACGGCTGCAGTCAGGTTGATAGATGTGAGTGAAGATAAATCCACTTTCCCTGAGCTCTCCTCTCGTTGGTATACAGCTCCGGATGGGAGCAGAATCTGATGTGACGTGGGGTGTTTATTCCTCCAGTAGGTCTGACTCTCTCCTCCCAACACATCGGTCAGATTGTTTTATTTTGATAGAGACCCCTAGAAATTAAAATATTGTGCATTTAAAAGTTTGACTATTTGCTGCATCTTCTGGCCTCTGGTAATGCTAACAATTAACTTAGCCATAATCCCAAATCGATTTGACCTAGTTTTAAATGCACCTCAGCCCTGAAATGAACCTTATCCCCGAGTACCAACACTCATCTTTGCATCCATCATTTCCTGGAAAACTCCGTCCCTGTGCTAAAAGGCCACATTACGAACACTCGGTGCGTTGTGAGTGGCATCTCCTCGTTGCTGATTGTTTTCACAGGCTCCTTAGTCGAAGGCGTTTAAATGTCTAAAACAGCCTGTCGCATACGCATGCTGCCGTGTGCTGCTGGTGTCAGCTGATGGGGAAAGATGAAGTTTCCGAGAAATATAGTTTTTCCTTTCGTCCTCTGTTTAAAATCCTATCACAACTGCTTTGTCAATCACGCTTTCCTGCCTCCTGAGTGCCTCGACCGCTTTAACAGATTGCTCAGTCTGAGGTCACGGCTCTCTTTAATGGGATATTGTTCTCAGAGGGAGGGGCTTCGCTGCTCTTGGAAGCCTCTGGAAAATGGCCACACTGGACCTGGAAACGTTCTGCGGTGGAGAAACAATCTGTCCGCAGGTGGGAGGTGCCATGCCATCTCAACTGGCTGCGGGTTAGAAATGTGTTTGAGCCATCAGAGCTGCTGTAGAAGGATGAAAGCAATATGACACTGACCTCCTGGCTAAAATACATTTTACCTCAGGGCATTTATTTGAAGACAAGTTTGAATTTTTGTGTGGATTTGTTTGAGCTATCTCTGGATCTACATCTGTTTTAATGCAGAAATGAGTCATGCAGCAAACGAGGGTATTTCTTTATACTCATGACTCCCAAGCGGGCGCAGTTGTTTTGATCGATGATGATTAAGCACGACTGACCGCTGTTGAATTCAATTTCCATGATCAAAGTCATTCTAACGAAGTCTGAGAGACAGTTGCTAGTGGAGGCCTTGTTCCCGTTAAATAGCTTTTTCAGAACTGAAGTGTAGTTTGATTTGGTCTAAAATGACAGAAGATCACAATTTCCTATAGCTAAGGGTGTTTTCTTAAGATTACTTGCTTTTCTTCTGACCGACAGTCAAAACCCAATACGGGTAAATTATAATGAATAAGGCTAATAGGAGGGTAATAAATAATTGTTCTTCCAGACAAAAAAAGCAACAATTCCTCATATTTAAGAGGCAGAAACTAGTAATATTTTTTTCTTAAAAGATCACTCAAACATTTAATAAAGTATCAAAATAGCTGACTAATCACGTTATCTTTATCATATTTAGCATTATTTTAGCTAAATATAATATACTATCCATCGACTATATAACATATGGATTGAGCTTCGGGATCTGAAAAGTGAAACCAATGCAGAGGTTTCAACAATTTGTCAGATTGTATGTAAGCCTATGAGAAAATTACCTTACTTCTGACTTGATTAATTACCTCATTTAACAGTTTTCAAATGGGTTTATGGTCTAAGTTGATTGTGTCAGGTCTTCTTCAACACAACATGATGTTCATTTTGTAAATTATGGTCCCATTTAAAGTAAAATATACACTAAAACAGGGAACGCTTCAAGGCGTTGCTTGTGGTTGGTACCACAATATTTCCCTGGGCTGCCACTCATATTCAATCAAGATGTTCTCGTGTATTTTATGCCGTTGTACCAATATGGTCACTTAAAAAAACAAAGACCAAACTTGAGGCTTCAAATCGTTTATTCACAAACCGCTGAGTGATGCCACTGTGGGTTTGCACTTGACACTACCACAGAGATTGCACACATATGTTGCTGTCATAATAAACCTCGGGTTTAACTGTTTTTGTTTGCAAAAGAGTGACACAATACTTCAGTTATATGAATATTTATCAACTTTTATTCATTCATTTGGTACAATATAAGTATTTTGACAAGAGAGACAACTTTTAGTGGTACATTTGACACCAGGTTGTTTTCCACAACAAAAAATTTAACACTGAACATATATCATATGATATCATATCATATGAACATGAACATGATAAATCCTCACAGTAACTTCAGGAAATTCATTGGACAAAACCTTTAAACTTATTGGGGAGGAGACTAAACAATGTCTTCAATTTACGTTCCCCTTCTTAAGTCTAACTAAATGAGAGCCGTTGCACATTACATTAAGGTGAAATAAGATGAAGTTGGATTAATCCTTTGAAAGTAATGGCCTGAAAAGAGTCAATTAACTTCTAATGTATGAAGACAGTACTTTAAGAAGACTCCTAACATCCTACAGCGTCTGCACTGTGGAAAAGCCCCAGTATAGCTGCCTTTTATTATGAAATGCAGGGGATGGTATGCATCTAGCTTTGATGTTAGAGCTGCTCTGTCAACCAAACCAAATTGTTTGCAAATGTTCTTATGTACCAAAAAAGAGAGAGAGAAAAAAAACAAACAAAAAAAAACTAGGAACATATTCATCTTGTACCGATTTAAAATGGCTCCAAACTATCTGAACCTTCTCACAGAGAAGAGAAATACAGCCCTGTCGCAATGCAGAATCAAATGTTGGCACTTAACGTTCCTGCAAACCACTGATACACGCACATTATAAATGTGTAATAGGCTACTGATTATGTTGACGTTTCGACAATACGTGTCATGTCACGCTTACATGTTTACGACCTGACTTTTAAATCAGGAAGGGAAGGGAATGGTGGTGGAGTTAAAGGCGAGAAGGCTGCCAACACTGTGTTTCAGCATTTGTAAGGATGACTCCACCGGACATTTTTGAAGCTTTTTAAGGACATCCTCAGCCACATTCTGGGAACCAAAACGGCATTCTTAGCCAATAAATGATCTTTCCCTAAACTTAAAACCTAAAAATGTAAGCACAACAAAACATAAAACCGAAGCTTAGGAAACATAACGTTGCAACATATCTGTGGTTTGCAGAACTGTACATTGACAACATGTATTCTGGCGATTGGGTTGGACAACAACATACTTATATAATAAATTAACATTATCGTGGACCACTGTTTCACATTTTATCATCAGCTCTTTACAGTCATGGTGTTGGTTGTCAAAAATGCTAGAAAACAATCATTTCCAACAGCCTCACAGTGGTTTCACAATTCAAAAAGTGCAACAAAAGAGCAGTGCTGGGGAGACTTAAACTACATGTAGTTGAACCACATAGCTTAACTACAACTTGCTGGTAGTTAAACTACATTCATATTTTGTGCTGCGTCAAGTTTTTCAACTACTTTTGGGGTCATTTTTTTGTAGTTTAACTACTCAAATTACAAACTACAAGTTTGGCCAATAACATGAAATATTTTTTTTTATAAAAAAAGACCTATAAAATATACATTTTATTTAATTTTCTTTGAAAAAAGGCATGAAACATGTCATGACATGCTAAGCCAACGCTGCCTCTGATTGGCTTGCCCTGGTGTCAACAAGCAATTCTGCCCTGGCATCTAGTTCTAGTGCCTAAGTCTTAGTGCCTCTGAAGTTCCTGTGATGTTGACCAAAAATGTCAGCTTTTGTTCTTTAAAAAATAAAACTTGAGAGGCATATTTCTGCTGGCATGTGAATTTTTTGTAGGCTATTATATTTTATTTCATATACACCATATGTTGAATTATTTAACGCTGAGTTAAATGAGTAGAATGAGTAGAAGTTGTTGCTAAAGCTACTTTTTTTAGCTGTAGATTTACAAACTACATTTCTCCAGGGGTAGAAATGTAGTTTGTTCAAACTACTGCCAGGCTGAACTACATGTAGTTTTACAAGCTACGCTTGCAAAGTCGCTTCCCCGACACTGCAAAAGAGCTCCGCAACGCCATGTTTTTCTTGATATAACTGATTGTACTGAAGTGTATTTAGTGATATGGTGTGTGTGGTGAGCTATGACTGAGGAGTAATACATTGATAATAGGTATTTAGATCAGTAATGCATCCTTGTAGTAGAAGTCCACTAGATATCTACAGGTTGATTGGCGATAGTTCAGTCTTTTCCATTTTCGCGCTCTCACCTCATATGCATTTCTCTTGTATGTTTGCAGTCTCATCAGTGAAAGTCACATGTAGTGAGTCCTTGGGGCACACTGGGAGCTCATTCAGTGGCCTGCCAGGCGCATTGTCCTCTAAATCACTCTGTGAAAGCTCCCTCTGAGGCCCCTCGCCCTCCTGGGGACCTTGTAACGTCTGTGCAGATGGCGGACTGGAGCCGTACTGCTCCCCCGCTTGAAACGACCTCCTGGGGTTTCCCTCAGATGGGTACAGGAAGGTCTGCGAGGTGCTCACCAATTCCCGGAGCTCCCGTGACACCAGTGAGGGAGAGTCCCGGGAGATGATGGAGGAGTTGTGGCGGCCGTCGGCGCAGCGGAACTGCCCGCCGTTCCTGCGTCCCTGCCCGCCCATTTTGCAGAACAGACACTTGATCTTCTCCATCAGCTTGAGCACCACTGTCTTTCTGAGCAGGATGTAGATCCAAGGGTCCAAGATGGGGTTGACCGAGGCCATGCGGATGGCCAGCAGGTCCTCTATTCGCTTTTCACTCTGGTTTATGTGCAGCTGATTCGCAAAGATCCTCCACTGAAGGCACAGAGAGAGAAACAAACTTAGCAAATACATTTAAGAAGTTAACAAACAGACACAAGTTGTTTGGTTGTTACATAAAGGTACTTTTAACAACATTTCAAATGCACAGACATTTTGAACTCGTCTTTTTACAAGCCAAAACTTGTCAACGAGACATTTATAAGAGTGAGACGATTGTTTATTTTACATATTCCTACATGTTTGGAATGGAACAGTCCAATATAAAAAGGCACTTGTCTGAATCTAACTCCAGTGCACCAATAGCAGGGTTGAGATGGCAAGAGACCAATAAAAACAGAGTTACATGTCTCACCATCATTCATCACAAGAGAGCCTTTGGCCATTGGGTTTCCCCAAGGTGCCATCAAATACAATTATAAAGACAAGGTCACAAAAGCCTTGATGTTTGATATTTAACTAAATTATATAAGTGCTGTTGTTAAAGGAGAGGTTAACAGTTTTTCTTAAAGTCTCCCTCCGGTCAAAGACTTGTTTTTATTCCTATTTGTACAGTTGAACTTTTACACTTTCATCAGATGAGCATCAAAACAGTCTCCTAGTGTCAAACTATGCATGTGCATGATTTCTACACAGCGAAGCTCAAATCTTCTCTCCGTGGTTTTTGAAGTCTGATTTTAAGAGGTGGGCCCGGGGGGTGATTTGTCAATCACATCACAAATAAGTTTCAAATGCCGGTCCTAGTCTAGTATTCGGCATACAGGATTGTGATGTGGAAAGGTGAATCCTCTGCAGTGAAGGAGGAGACATATTGTGTTCAGCAGTTAAACTTGCGTACTGATAAATCTTCGTGTATTCACGTGTTCTGGGATTTTTCAATGCGGAAAAAGGAACATTTGGCATTTTAAGGATTTCAATGTGGTAATTTCATTTTTTGTGTGGACACCATGTCAGACACACATTATAGAATTTTTTTGTATACTTTTATACACATGTGGAGGAGATTTTTTTTTTTAAATGAAACCCACATTAAATCAGGTTTTTACAGTGGCAATGAGGGTCAAAACACAACAACATTTGGTAAAACATTGTAATTACTATCATTTATACATTTGGGTTAATACTTATTTCAAGATTAGCAAATCAAATAATCAAATACTTAAAAAAGAACACGTTAACAAGCAATCGATTATCGCAATGTTGTGGTTGATGTTTATAATACTTCATCCATGAAAATATCTACGGATGTTATTCTGATGTTGATTATAAAATTGTAATTGATGTTTTTAAACCTTTACAATTGCTTTATTAATGATTAATAAACTTTACAAAAAAACCGATTAAAACAACTATTGAATAAAGTTAAATTAAACATAAATACATGGTTATTATACAGTGTTACCAAATGTTGTTGCCTCTGGTGAAATGTTGTCACGTTCTCTGAAATGGTGTTATGTTTTGGCCCTTCATGGCCTCCATAAAAACCTGCATCAACGTGGGTGTTGTTTTAGAGATCCCCTCCACACATGCATAACAAAAACACAATTTCACAAAACAGGACAAACGGTTAAAAAATGTTGTTGTGTTCTGACCCTCAGAGCTACGGTATGATTTGCTTGCTGTGATCATTCCTCCTGCTCATAATGGCCAATAACACATCCAACAGGTTTTCAGTGGAAGAGATGGGGAACACAAAGTGTAGCGCTCGCTCTGCGTAAAAGCCAATTCCCACGTTTATTTGAGGTTACTGTCAGGCTTCAGCAGTCTGAGTCATGTCACAAACTTATGGGTTTTATAGCAAAACACTTCCCTTGTGTTTTTTGTGCTGAGCTGCAGAGACAAGACCAGCACACAAAGAGGACATGTTGTACTAAAATACAGCAACTTTGAAATACACGTGTGATTTATCTAATGCAGACTGGACAGGATTGTGAATGTTGTGCACCAATGTCGCATAGACGTTGGGAACAGGAGGAATAAACTCAGCAAGCAAAAAAACAAACAACGTTCCATTGCATATTTACAGGATGTTTTAAACCTGTGAACTGCTCCTTTAATTTGATCACTAACTTCAGCCTGCAGTCGTAAGAATGACTGCCTGTCAGTCGACACGCGGAGAAATCTCACGGTGCCCGCTGAGTAACTCGGAAAAGTTGGAAATGTCAGAAGATGAAAAAGACTGTTTGAAAACCCCGCATGAGGTTGGACGGCGATCAGTTCCCAACCACAAATGTTCCTGCTGGTAGAACTGAAACTAATTGTTCTTTGTATTAACAGCTGATGTGATCGCACAGGGGCGTGTGAACAATCACACTTGTGCATCACAGAAATACGTCATTTAACCGCAAAGAACACAGCGTTCAGGTGAACCATGTTCTGCTTGTTTTGATCAGGTAAAACATGTGTCAGGGTGCACAAGAATCGTAGTTCATTCAATCTTATCATGTCTGACCGATTTGATTCGTATCCTGCTTTCTCACTGCATTTGGGGAGAAATCGGACATTCTTTACGCCCGAGCTTTTACGCACACACCCGGTACAAAACGTGACCTGTTCTGATTATTCCCAGTACTCACCACTAAAGGTATGGAGCAGATGAGAACCACAAGGGAGGTTGCTATAAGCAGGATCACCATCTGGATCTCTGCCCCGGCTAAACGTCCGAAACTCCGTCTGCGCCGGAGCTCCGCGATGCGCCGCTGGTCGGTGCCCAAAGACGTGCGGCGGATGAAGCGCTTGTGCATCAGGATCAGCGCCCCGCACACCATCACGTTACAGATGACGGTGGCCAGCACGATCACAGCGTTCGCACCCGCGTACATCAGGTTAAAAGTCGCCACTGTCGTGTGGTTGTTCTGCCAGTCGATAAAGCACCAGGTCTTCGAGTTCTGGAGCTTCACCTGGCCGAGCCCCATGCTGGGCAGCGCGCAAAACACGGTGCTGGAGATGTAGATGACCAAGAGAGCGAGCGCGGCGAGTTTCTGGTTGACGTATCGGTTGTAGAAATACGCGTGGTTTATCGCCATGTACCTCTCCACTGACATTGCGAACACGATGCTGAGTTGGACCAAGAAGAAGAAGATCAGGATGAAGCCGGAGTACTGACACAGCGGCTCGCCGCCCGGCCACGAGCCCTTCATGTAGGTGGCGATGGTGACAGGGCTGGCCAGCAGGGTGCCCAGGAGGTCCGTGACCGCCAGGCCACACACAAGAGTGTAGAAAGTCGTCTCCTTCTGCTCCTTCCGTGATATTCGCAGCACCACGATGGCGATGACATTCCCCACCACCCCGAAAATGAACATAATCGACGGGATGGTGGGCGGCCGGAAGGTGTGCAGTTCTGCCGTGGAGTTCATACCTGCACGGATTTCTCTCACTGTTTCACAATAGGCAAACGCTCCACTCTCACTTCAAGAGTTGCGATACTTTCCAATAACGCGCATTCTCCAGGTGCTCCAACGAGAAGCCAATCCATTGCTTCCAAACGTCCCTTTTACGCACCGACTTCATCCCGTCGAATCACTCCATAATCCAACCGAGTTCCCGACGAAAACACGCAGCAATCCACAGGATGAAGATGTTCGCTCTCTGCGAGCTGCGCTCCACCTCGTTGTCACACTCACAACTGACAGGGAAGTTTCTCGTTCTTGGCGCACTGAGGACAGCTCCTCCTCTGCACTTGATTTCAACCACCAGTGAGCTGTCCGAGATGCGGAGCAGCGGAGCAGCAGCGGAGCGGGAGGGCGGCCGTCAGAGAGACATGACGTGTGCACGAGGTTGAAGCTGGTTTCAGTTCTTCATCATCAGTGGAGTCCACCCCCCCCACACACACACACACAGTGACCTCTCACCGCCCCCATCGTTTCGTTGCATCAGCAAAGTCAAAACTGTGATTGGTTTAAAAAAAAATATCAACGGATTTGTTAATTTAATAGTTTTCATGTAACACAAGTAAAACTGTAAAATGCGTGAGATACATTCACTCAACTTTCACAATTTGGAGGTATTTAAACGTTACTGGAATATTTGAAGCGACTTCTTCTGCAGCTCAGAGTGGAACATTGTCCTTTTTACTCCATGGTTTAACAACTGTGTAGTGTCTTTAAAGGAGACATATTAAGCTCTTTCAGGTTCATACATTTATTTTGGGTTCCTACTACAATAAGATAACATGCTTTAATGCTCAAAAACACATCAGTTTTCTCATACTGCAGCACTGTATCCCCCCTCCGTCTGTTTGAGCTCCTGTCTCTTTAAAGGCCCCCAGACTCAAACCAACAGCCAGCTGCCTTTATCCGACCACTCCGTTGCCTCTCGTCTGATCCGTTAGGCAGAAAAGTTACATTGAACACACCGCTTCAATGTGCTGCCAACTCCACAGCAGCGTGTAAGTTCTGTGCGGGTGGCGCTAGTGTTGCGTATAAAAAAAGACTAGAAAAAAAAGGCTGGACTAGAGGTTTATGCACGCAACCCTCTTTACTTTTGATTAAGACGAAACGTAACTATTTCAGACAAAAACAGCTGCATACTGAACATGCAGCGAGGCGTTACCAAACGAACGCACGTTAATTCGTCCTGAACGGACATAACAGCTAGTCTCGTGCCAGTGCTCCAAAACATGAAATCAGGGAATGACTGAAGGGAGTGTATAGGAAAACAAAGCGCACACAGTATTCTGCCCCTCCCACACACAGCGCTGATTCGCTAGCACACAACCAACCATCAGAGAATCCAATGGCTCAGACGGCGGACAGCCAACCTTCTCAGACTTCGCACGTTGAATCGGAGCAGACAACATCTGCGCGCTTCCAAAAGCTTCCAACGCAGCTTAACACACCGAACAGATGTTTTCCCGACCTCGTCGGAGTCTCCCCAAACGCTTCAGACGTCCAACGGTTGGGCCAGTGTGTTCCTGCCTTAAGGCCTGCAGTCTCCCCTGATTGGTCAGCTCACACATGCCTGACCTCAGACCAAAAACAACAACAGAGCAGCTGTGCTGAATCAATTCTTATGGTCCGAACTAGCCGCCGGGCCTAAATGATGACTTGGTGTTAAAGACACAGGTAGCGTGATGTCACAAAGTCACGCATTAAAGGCGGGACTACTGGCGATGCATTCCAGGAATGTTTTCTGTGGGAACGGGGAGCTTCTGTTGCCGCGGGCTTTGACCTTTTTAACTTTTAATAACTTTTACATGCACAAGAACCTATAACACACTGAAGGAAACAAATACAATGAAAAAGCATAATAGGTCTGCTTTAATACATGACAAATAAGCACTCCTGTTATCAAGTCAGTCTAGTTTCGGAAGTCCTTAGTTTCTCAAAACATGATTTACACTGGAGAAAAATAAAAATCAGTTAAAATCAAACAAACAAAAGAACAGAATGAGTAGGTTGCTTCTTGCTTGTTAAAAGGAAAACAAATCAGCCAATGGAGCGAGTGAAAAACAAATCCTATTTATCTGACTGTCTCGTATTAAGATTCATGAAATACCGTATTTTTTCTACAAATTGAGACAAATATTTAGTTTTTGCAGTGTAAAAGTGAGTCTTGCCATTTGTTTATTGAAGTTGCATCTTTCTTGATACTATAAAGATACTGTCCGGGCAGTTCAGCAGGTTCATTTGAATCACAAACAGGCTGAAAAACTCTGAACATGTTGGTGCGGAAAAACTTGTTTGATTTGTTCTCGCTTGAGATGATATTAAACTATTAGTGAAACACCAGTCGTTGGTAATATGTACTGCTACCTCCCCACTGCGACTCTAAGTTATATTTTTAAAATGACTTTAAATTATTTATTTATTTGTTGAGTTTTGATTTGTCTGTACCTTTTTCTGTCTTTGCGCAGCTGTAACTTCTGAATTTTCCCTCTGAGGCATCAATAAAGAATGACAAGAGAGTCACGGGGATAAAATGTGGGCAGTTGACATTTCTACAAAATGTGTCATCATGTTCACGTAACACCTTTATGACCTGACACTAATGGTGAACTCTCCGGAAACCTCCAGCTGTGTTTGTGGCAAGCAAATCATGATCTTTTCCTAACCCATAACCCAAGTGGTTTGTGTGACTGAACCTCGAGAGCACAGACAACCCTGACTTATCGTGAAGACACACGGCAAGTTTTCTATTACAAGTCTTTTTCTTCTATTCTCATCAGAGTTTTGACTGTCAGATAACGATTGCTGGGAAGTCTGCTTATATACTGCTCATGTTTATTGTTTCTGGACTCCATCCAAATCATCAGTTCAAGTCCAAAGACTTCAAGTTAGAGGAACTCTAAAATCTGGAGTGATCTGAAAATAAAACAGACATTATAAATGTGCACTCTGTATTTTTGGGGAAGACTGTGACTTGAAGATCTCCATTGATTGATTTTTATGCCATAACAAACTGAATAAACAAACTTTCTTGGTTTTCATTACTGAATAAACACACTGACCTTAAAGGACAATTTCATACTGTTTTACTCTGTTTATACGTGGCAGACCCTGCCACCTTTCTAGCTTCAAACAGTGTTCTGGGTAACTTATTTCCCTCTGATCCCTCTTGTTTATTCAGTTATGGAAAGAAATGAATATTTCTTGTTTCTTGTTTGTATACTTATCTCATTGATATTGAAATTTTGAGTTTATATTGAGTTTCTGAATTTCTTTTCTAAATTTCTACATTCTTTCTACATCGTGCCCCTTTAAGTTTAATCATCTTGAAGATACTTCAAAAAGTAGATTCTAGTTAATTCTTGTAAGACTTTATTACAGTGTAATAGCAGACACAGAAAAGGGGAAGTCTGCATACTTTTTGATGTTTTATTGTTCATACTTCTGTACATCTGCTGAGGTAACATTTTAAATGGGACCTTTTCTACATTGTGCCATCAATAGAGTTACTTCATCAAATGATCTTATTCTAAGTTTGTCTCGTTTAGCAACTTTCGATAACGACACAAACTCAAGTGCTTTAAGACATAAAGATGCCAATAAAGAGGATTGTACCGCTGCAGGTTATTCAATGGTAAATTAAACAAAGACCAAAGCTGGACATCACATTAGAAATTAGAATGAGTCAGACTGGCTTTGATGATGAAAGGTGAGATCCCTGAAAGATAAAGATGTGAAGCTTCAGATGTACATCCAGAGCTTCAAAGAGGATGCAACTGAAGACAAAACAAGTGACTGAGTTCATTTCTTTTGATTGGTTAATGTTGTTTACATTCACATAGGTGAGAAGCACGTGAAAACACATCTGCGTCATCTAAATGTTCTTTTGGCTTGTGGTAATGAAGCGACCTAACTGCTGTTTTCCACCATGAACGTTCCAGTGAGTCAGATCAAGACTTCAGTGTCTGAGCGAAACCTCAATGCATTTGAAGACTGCAAGAACGAACTTTAAAACCTAAAATTAAAAAAATTAAAAAAACTTATTTAAAACCAAATTTAAAACCTAAAAAGGAGGTTTTAAATCAACCTAAAAACCTAAAAGGAAATCAAGTTTTTCATTTAAAGTTGTGTACAAGAAGAACTTTAAGACACGACCACCGCAGCGTCTTGAGAACATGTCGAGTGTTATTTCCCGATGCTGTTCTTCACCAGGGCCAGGAGATGTTTTTATTTGTCAGCATCGCGTTTTACTTGGAGGCCGCCGGATTGTGTCCACCAACAACAGCTGCGGCAGATAAATATCTATGTTTGTTAAGACGCGGGTCAGGAAGCTGATGCGCTCACTGAATCAAACAGAGAGTGACTAATGAGTCGATTCTGCGATTGATGGTGCGTAAACAAAATGTTTTTAGAGCAGGATGTTAGTGTGTCTACGCTCTCACAAAGCGATGGCGTGATCCGTGGCACAAACGTGTCATGTACTCCACCAAACACTAACGCAACCTTGACAGAGATACCACTTCCTCTGACCTCAGGGTGCGGTTTCTCTCACTAAAAAAAGAGGAAGGGATATCTTTATTTTCTTCAAGCGTTTTCGTCACTTGCTCTGTCTGGTGGCAGAATGTGTCACGGGGAGCTCTTGAATTGGTATCTTACCCTGTTCTGCCTTTTGCCTAAACCCCACCGGAGCATAAACACAGCGTTGTCACAAGATACAAGACAAAATCCTACAGAAAACAGAAGATTGAACCTAAAGAAAGGTACAGTTAGAGCATAAAGAAGTTCAAATTAAGTAGCAATTACAATTTCTGTGTCAAATTATAGTTCACGAGACCATGTCTTTGCTATTCATGTGATGTTTCATTGATGGTTTTGACAGATCTCTTTAAAGTAATACAACCCCCCTAGGTTGGGTGTTATGACTCCACATTTGACTAAGCTATAAATCCATCAACAGGCAAGCACATCAAAAGTGAATTTGCGGATGTAAACACCACACTTTGGATGTTTTTGTACTGCTTTCAAGATTACACAATCCTCATGTTATTGCTACCAGCAGGGCTGCAGGAGCGCATGTGGTAGCACCTGCTACAGTTGTTCACACAGCTCCATTCTAAATATCCTTTTTCATCACCTTTCCTCAGGACCGCCTGCTCCCACCAAGCAACCGAAAATAGCTCTTTTCTGGTTTAAAATGCCAATACCAGTGCGCCAACACAGGAAAGTCACAGCAGGTGGTGATGGGCTTAATCACCATTGTGAGAACTCGGTTTTGCATGGAAACTGTAGGTTGAACACCCTCTGATGCAATATATGGTATGAATGCTCTTTCTTAAAGGGATATTCCCGTGTAAATTTAATCCATGGTCCAACGCACTGTGACACCGAGTAAGACCCCCCCCTCGAGAGATCAAGTTTGCAAGCCGCTAGCTTACGTAGTTTTAGCATCCTAAAAGCCTAATCCTAAAATTTCTATTGAAAGGAGAAACACAATTCACAACTCCAGCTACTTCCTTGTTGTGGGGAAGCCCGATGAGTCGATTACCGAGTTCAACAGTAATAATCATATATTTTCATCCTTGCGCTGCGGAACTTTTCTGCACTTGGTAATCGACTTGTTGGGCATCCCCACAACGAGGAAGCAGCTGCAGTGGTGAGTTGTGTTCTCTTTTCAATAGAAATCTGGCAATGCTAGCAAATGTTTGATGCCTCGAACTTTGCGCTGGGACCCTATTTGTACTGTTGGGACCTTTTCTACATTGTGCCATCAATAGAGTTACTTCATCAAAGGATCTTATTCTAAGTTTGTCTCGTTTAGCAACTTTCGATAACGACACAAACTCAAGTGCTTTAAGACATAAAGATGCCAATAAAGAGT
>OMLP01007658.1:1945-12722 GCA_900302685.1 Spondyliosoma cantharus | reverse complement strand
CAAGTTGGCAGAACACAATAACATTGGCCAGGACTTACCACACAGACCAGAGCACACAAAGTCTGGGTAAGGTTGTGTTGAGACAAGCGAAAGGGCAAATGAAAACACAAGACAAATGTACATAAATTGAGTGACACATTAAAATCATCAAGTCTATACAGAGGAAGACTCGGGGATTTGGAGAGGTGCGTGCGCCGACGTTTCAGTAATTTGGGAAAATGGTGAGGTTCGATTCATGAGGCAACGAGGACAGGAGGTGTTATCACTGTTTCCTCTCCCTGATCAGTTCCAGACCCAGTAGACGGGCTTCTTTTTCCTTTTGCAAACAATGTCAGAAATCTCTGTTCAGCATTTTAAACAGCTTTAGCTGCAGCAGTCGAATTTGATGAGGATGAATCGTGAACCTCGTTTGTCTTTGTCAGGTTCTCCCATTTCTTACAAGCCTGTCTTGGGGACGGAATATTTTAGAAAGAGTATTGTAACAAGAACAAAAAAACCCAAAACAATACCATCCAATACACAGCCTGGCAAAGATGTAGGTGTATTGGAAATGACAGGTGACGCTCATTACATTCATGGCAAGGTAAGTTTATAGAAAGGAAAAATTGTTAATGAATAAATAGAAACTCCCACACTTCTTTGGCTCAGAAATTGTTTTCGTTTGCCATTCTTGATCTGACGAAGTCGTTGATTTCTTCACAGTCCCAGAAATAGCACAACGCAGGCAATAAGTCAAACATGTGTGCCGTTTTCTCGGTGACTCAACTGCAGGTTTGTTCCGTAACACAATATAACTTACTTCTAATTCTGTCACGTGCGCATGAACATACTCAAATGTCCGTTTGAGGTAAGGCAACTCATTATACTTTGGGAATAACCTCACAGAACTCACATTTGTTGGTATGTGGCGTTTTGTCCTTCCACACATAAGAGATGCTGCACTTGAGAAGAGCTGCGATGGAGAGGCAGTGTTGGAGGGCGTCATTATGCACTCCTACTTAAGGCTAATTGGTTTGGGATGACACTTAACGAGGCGGACCCTCCATGAGAACGCACAGATGGAGTGATATAAAGGGGCAGGGTGTTGGGTTTACGCCCCATTTCCGCAAAGTTTTATTCCATGTTTGTGTCCGTCATTAGAGAAGTAAAGAGGGAAATGCATTTCTTTAAAGAAGGACGCACACACAGAGGGTCATTTTCTCTGTTTTTATTAATGTGCGGAGCATTATCAAGACAAGAACAGGAGCAATGAGCAATGGTGTACCATCATCGCACTTTACGTGTTAGACAGCTACGTGCTACCGATATTAGCTAGATATACCGTCAGACTTTTCACTTCGCTCACAACATCAGTTATCTAATTTGTTTTTATGCTCATAAACTAAAAACACAACACAAACTTTCATAAACATATTGGAGATCGTGGAGGGGGAACGGGAGTGAATGGACTTCCATAAGTGAACAAAAAAGGTTGGAAGCTACGTCAGTTAGATTAATTACATCCATTTAAAGCGGAGAGCAATCTATGGCTATTATTAGATGAGAAACAATAGTTATATGGTCTCTGGGAGGTCAAAAGGCTGCAGGAATCACCACCTCAGTTCTGAACTCGGGACGCGCTGAGCAAGCTATTTGTTCTTGATGACATCACGTCAATGAAAAAAAAAAACTGTGAACTTTGAACAGAGTCACAAGTTCAAACAGCCACTTTTTAATTTAATGTGTGTTGTGTCATTATCCAGTTTTGCTTGGCTTGCTCCTTCCTTCAATAGTTCTTCTGGAAATCAAGAACTGAAAATGCAGAGAGACATAAAACTAGCCCGGCTACCCACAGATGAACATGCTGCGGGCATAAATCTCACAGGCTCAAATAACAAAGGTGACTCAGCTACTTACTGCCCGACTGGTTTTTGGATACTGGTGTTTTTAATATTGGCTGAAATTGTCTTTGGTTGAGGATATCACACGGGGAACCTCAATTCAACCCCTCATTTAGCAGTCATACTGATTCATGACTTTGTATACAAGTGATCGTGTTACTGTAAATACTGTAAATCCTGTTGACGTGAAATGTGGCTGAGCAGTCATTTAGCTGTCCGAGTCTCTCGGTGAACCTTTCGAGGGCAACATTTCCAATTAAGGCCATTTCACCTACATGTCCAGCCGTGTTCCCTCTCAGGACGTCAACTCCATTTGAGCCTGGCCCCGGTGCCCAACTGGATCCGAGGTCCCGGCCTGGACAAAGTCTAGGGCCACAGGATCCACGGCTAACTGAACCGAGAGCTAATTAGCTAATGGTGGCTAGCTGCAGCCAAGTATAGCGAGAAAAGATCAACACTTTAGGGTTACTCTGGTGCAGTGATGGACAAGTTGCTCAGGAAGTGTAATCTGTTACTTTTTATTTACTTCTCTTTAAAAAAGTATTAATATTACTCATAACTTGTTATCAAAAGTAAGTCGTTATTACTCTCAGCTGTCAGCCAAACTGCGTACATGCAAACGATGTATTTGAAAGCTGTAGTTGAAGGAATTTTGCTTCTCTCAAAGCTTTTTTTGTAACAGATGACAATGATCTTTGCTCTAAACTTTTTGATTGCGACACACAGTTGTCTGATGCAGAGTAGCTCAAAATAGTATGCAGATGTTGTTTTTAATGACACTGCATTTCTGTTACTATGGTAACAGCTAATGGTCATTAAAACAAAATAGCCCTGTGTGTGTGTGTACGTGTGTGTGTGTGTGTGTGTGTGTGCTCATGCAGCGTGGGTGTGAGCTTTGGATGAACATCAGTCGAGCCCGCTGATACGTACAGCAGATAAGACGTGATTGGCCCTTTAAACGGACAGGAACCAGAACAAACAGCCACACAGCAGGGAACGAACAGCACAGTATGGAGAGTTTGTTGGAGTCTCCTCGGCACAAACATTTTGTTCTGAGCACGTGAATGTCTGGCCTGGTTAGAAATAAGAAGGCGGAGAGCAAAGTCCTACATTTTCCTTTAATAGAAAATATAAGGTTGATCTTTGGTGTTTATCAAGCAGTTATATTTTATACTACCTTGTTAGGCCTATGAGAGCATATCCAAATGTACTTAAATTATATTACAAGAACTCAATGATAAATTTGACCATTTACACGGCAAACAAGTTACATTAAAGGTTTTATAGTGGATTCCCTCAAAGAGCACCGGTCGGTGTATTTTCTGTTGCTGTTGCTTCGGGTTGAGAAATCTCTGTGACATGAGGTCTCTGTGTTTTTCCTTTGGTTTACTTACAGTACATCACTAAGATGAGTTGGCTCCTGCACACTGTGAGTTGTCGGGAAGGGTCCTGCCGTATGCCGCGGGTGCCAAGCATTTCCAGTGAACTGGTGTCAGTGGATTAAATGTTAACCGCTGTTGCCTTAGTGCCCTCGCTGAAATGGAAACAGCTGGCACACGGAGCAGGGTGCACGTGTGAGCTGATGTACATGCTCGGAAGCACATCGAGTCCCTGCCTCCTGAGGCTGAGCTCAAACATCAGCGCTAAGAGAGGGGTTTGTTTCTAAACCTCGGGAAATGCAGCAACCGGGTGTCACCAGTGGAAGTCCCATCTTGCATGACGCCCTGGGCGAACCTCACCTTGGTTTTTCTCCGTAAATACTAAGACCAACTGTCTTCTGCAGGTCTCTCCAGGTCTTCCTCCACCTCGGCTGCTGGGTTGTTCAACCTCTCCGTATAATTCTCTGATGGAAGGAAAATAAGTTTGTGGCACTTGTTAAAGCATGTCGAATTTAACTGCAGTGGCAACAGAGAAAAACTACATTTCTCATATGGCAGAAAACAACAAACCTCAACATATATTGGCTCTGTGCATCTCGTCCAGCGTAATCTAAGTCTCCCAAAGCCCAGAGACCCCATATTGATTTGAAAAGACCTTGTCAAGCTTGTTTGCTCACTTCAGACTCGACGCTTTTAGCTTAGCAGCTACAGTGAGTCTGGGTTTCTGGAGGCTTAGATTATGCCGGACAAGCTGTAGGGAGCCATTTTATCTTATTATCTGTTCAGTTTTTTTAGGAGAATGCTGCAACACTGTCTTGCTTTGAAGCTCTTTTAACCTACTTGTTTCACTGTCGCAGAGACATTAACCGCTGATTTCTTCAGTGGGAGTTTAAACACATGCTTCCTGTGCTTATGACCGGAAACAACTTCTCAGTGAAAGTGTGTGTGAAGAAGATGCGTATGTATTATCAGGAGCAGAGAATGACAGTGTATGGACCGTGCAGAGAGCATGTTGTGCATTCACCTTGATAGAGCCCTATTCCCCTGTAATCTGGACTGTAAGCCTATATCTCCCTTTCTCTCAACAGACTCTGCTGCCACACCGACAACCCGGGCTGGACTGTCTCCAGCCTCGACATCCCAGCTGTGGGTTCATGAGTCAAAGCCCTCAGAGCCGAGGACAAAACGACAGCACTTGACCCTCTCCGGATCATCCGGAGTTCTGGATGGTAGGGGAGGTTTGTTGAAATCTTCCCATCTGCTGGTGTGTCTCTCTGTGGAAACAACAAATCTATCCTTGTTTGCTTTTGTTAAATCAGGTGATAGCTGGAGCCATTGCTACTTCTATAACACACCGAGTGTTTGTCTCTCTTTGACAGTTAAGACTGACGGACGAGGTGCAGAGCTGCTGAGCTAGTTCCGTATTTTGGTATATTTGATCGTACGTACATTTATGTTCCTCATATTTCACATCAAACGATTCATGTCATCCTGATATTAAGTGTGGTTGATGGTCATTATAAAGAAATCAAGATACATTTCTGTAAACTGAATGTTTCAGGTCAGAGACGGCCCAGCCTGGTCTGTCGGTGTGGCAGCAGTGTGTTGAGAGAGAGGAGATACAGGCTTCCATCGCTTTGAGCTGCTCGGCTCCATTCAAGCAGAAAACATGTGTGAGACTTCTACAGCTAAGACATGTAAATGGGGAAAATGATTGAAGCAATTCTAATTTGGTATATAAATATTATTTGTCTTTGTAAGAATTCAAAGTACACATTTAAAGCACACAGATCAAAAACCTTTTCTCTATTGTCAGTTGCTGCCTCTGGCCAGCAGGTGTCACTGTTAAATTTCCTAAAAGACGATTTCTTTCTCTGAACCCTTTGAGGTTGAACTGTTTATTTCTTATCATCTGGTGCAGGTTTGTCCAGGTGCACCAGTAGGGCAGCAGGGAGAGCTGAGGTCCAGAGGTGAACCCTACGAGCTGGCGCTCTTGCCACCCTTCCACAAATGTCGCCCTGGGTGGCTGCCCATATTGCCCATATGAGGAACCGCCCCTGGATGTCATGTACTGGACATTGTGTTCGGTGCACTTTTCCGTTTGTTTACAGGCTTTGTTAATTCGTGGAGGCTGCATGACAGGCTTTGGTTTACATGCAGGCCCCTCTATTGATAGGACCATGTAGTGAGGCCCCAACACTTACTGTAGTGCGATAAGAAGGTGAATACCACAGTCATGTCTGTTTGCTAAAAATGAAGCTTCAGACGGCAGCTGGTATTTTTAGATTTAATCTTGCATGGCCAAATTTATCTCCACAGCACTGTGTTAGCAACGGAGAAAGTCTGGCTGCACCAATTCTCATTCTAGTATGGTGGCAAAAAATGCTCCCTACTTCTAATTGGTCACTTTGGTGGGTTGAGGGTCCATCTGTCCAATCGACTAACAGAGGAGTTGGTCTGTCTCCCTGCTCATCTCCCATAAATGACTAAATCTGTTACTGTCACTAATTAGGTCTTGTATCCCAAAATGACCCAAATGATCCCTCTATCCTTTTCTGGAAATGTACACATTCAGACATCTCCCTCCATCTGGCATGAGGGTCACACTCAGTTTTAGTCCTGCTAACACCCACACAGCTGAATACTGACTCCGGGGACCTCTGGACCTGTAAGCCCCACATTGTCTACATTCCTTCACTCACACAAGGAGGAGGAACAGGTTAAATTTAAACTAAGTGAAATCAAGGATCAGAATGTGTTGCAGTCCAGATACCGCACCTGTTTCACAGTCGTCTGGTGGCAGCATTTAACCCAAAACTAAAGTAGCTGAAATCAAGACAAGGTAACAGCTGCTAGCTTGAGCACATTTGTGCCGTTCGGTAACCGGTTAGCGTTAGAGTAACTTGCCAGCTTCAGCTTGTAGGTTGTTAGCTTGGATTTGTTATTGTTGTTTCACACATCAATGGGTGTTTCAAAAACAGGACACAGATAGAAGCAGTAAGGTGGATGGGCTCCCCACGACATCACCAGTCTACATCCAGTAAGTCAGACTAGCTAAGATTAGCCAACTGGAAACAGGGATACAGCGAGCCTGAAAAAAGAAACTCTGCCTATTAGCACATTTATAGCTCAATTATTAGCATAGTTTTTATTTTTTTTAAGTTAGGCGTGACAAGACTTCAAGTCGAGCCCGGCAAAGAAACAGTCCGAGCTAAAACCACACATAAAAGTATATGGTTTTACAAATGTGTTTTTGTAGGTATTAAACACATGATATAGGCTATTTATTGTTAGCTTTTAAGTATGACAAAGATGGTTTCCAGTCTTTTATGCTAAGCAACTAGCTGATAGCTTCATATTTAGGGTATTATAGACGCAGCAACAACTTGAAGTCTTGCTGCACATAACCTACCATAGTTTTTACCGCACAAGCTTCATGTAACAGTATGTATTAAATAATGAACTTTAGAGGTGCTGGAAGGTGGCAGTTTTCCCATTTCCACTCTCTATGCTAAGCTAAGCTAACCAACCGGCAGTACAGACATGACAATGGTTTTGCGCTCTCTTCTAAATGTTGGCAAGAAAGTGAATCAATGCATTTCCCCAAAATATCTCAGAACAGTTTCTTTTCAACTTGAACTAAAATCTGAAAATATCGCTTTCCTTAACTGTCAGAAGTGTCAAAATGTCAAATTGATTGTCAGCGTTTCTGATGTACAGAAACACTCACAGCCTCACTGGATGTAGTAGTTTCCTTTCTTTCAGCAGGTGTTATTTCTCCATCTGATGGCACCACAGCTCCACTCTCTGGTTGTGTTTTAATCACCAGTAAAGGCTCGGAAATTCAGATAATAAGCATGCTGACTTTGCAGGTTGCCGCCGTAAAATTGCGACTGTGTCAAAAGAGCTGACTGATAATAAAAGTCGAGCATTGTGAAAGAAACAAGACCTCACAGACTGTATGTCTGTGTGTTCTGTAATTTATGTAGAGGTCACTGCCAAAACCTCTCTCTCTCTCTCTCTCTCTCTCTCTCTCTCTCTCTCTCTCTCTCTCAGTGTGTTTGACTTTCAGGTAATGACAAGTTGAGAATCACAGAGGAAGTGCATGTTGTAATGATGGAGGCTGAATCAGGGTGAAGCTTGTGATGTAATATTGACCCAGAAAGATCAAGAACAGAGACGGTGAGCTGAAAGGTTCCCTTATGAGTAAAAAGGAAGCAGCCCTTCACAACTTTAACAACTCACTCACGCAAAGTCATCAGAAATGGAAGATCAACAATACCTGGCAATTATAGAGAGGTTGTATTGGTAATTACATCCCCAGTTCAGTGTGTAATTCATTCAAGTGTCACTTCAGGACAAAGCTGTTCATGTTGGGAACATATTTCAAGAGTCAGCTCAATGGAATGTTTTTACATTTCAACAGCAAGAGAGTAATAAATCAAAACACTGTCAGATTAAATGTGCAAATGTCATATAATTAAAAACAACATCGCATCGCTGTCTCCTTTTTACTCACTAGCTTGAAACTATAGAATTTAAACTACATTTCTTTCATCAACCTATTGTTAAATAATTAGGAAACAGTGTTTTCATTCTTAAACCAATACAGTTTCATTACAAGTTAAATAAAACAAATTGTGTAGACATTTATTTATTTACAAGAAAACAGAAAAAGAAAAAAAGTTTACTTACTGGTATTTCAGTTTCATGCCACTTTGTATATCAGCTGCTTTTCTATACTCTTTTCTCTGGTTCCTTCATTTGAAAGCTATAATTACATTTTTAAAATGTAAACATTTTGATCAATTATTAATTTGTTATAAATTGTTAAAAATAAAATTTGTAGATGAACATCAGATAAAAACTGCAACCACTTTTTGAAAATGACCAATTTTGTCCCTATCATTTTTTTTTTCTAAAGCATTATTCATTAAAAATGTGCTAAAAACGCCTCTCACCAAGAAATGTCAAATAACAAATGAGGTTATATCAATTTTAAATAGCCATTATTATTTTTTCCCCCACTGCAATTAAATCTGCCCTTCAGTCAGCCGTTTCAGAGAACCTCAGGCCAAAAAGAGAAATTACAAGAACTCTCTTATTCCCACTGCAATATGCATTTTAAACAAGGAAATATAGACACTACTCTTTTAATGTACATAGCTTTGCACACGCGCATTTAACTGTAAACCAAATGTTATTTCCCGTCACTATGTGATAGACAATAAAGTTTCTTGAATCTTGAATAATCTAACTGTAGAAAATATTGTAGAATATTTTTTCATCATGATGACTCTGTTTACTTTTACCTTTATTGGAGTATTTTTGTAGTGCGGTATTGTCTTTAACTTAGGCAGTGGTGGAGGAAGAATTTACATTTTTTAAGTTAAAATAAGTAGTTTTTAATCAGCGACAAGAATGGGTCCCATGTTATAAGACGGTTTTTATTCATTCTAAGGTGGTAAATGGAGCACAATATTAGATACTGTGGGACCAATGAGCCGGCAACATCATCTTCTGGTCAGCGTGTCATTCTTTGTCATCGGCACAAGAGGGAGCTGTCAGTGTGACTATGGCAAAGTCTCTTCTGCACTCTCATCTGCAGGATACTAAACAGCTGCCCATGTGGTCTAAACTAAAACAAAATCAATCTCCAATAGACTAAAAACAGATGACATGATGAAACGTGACTCCTGATATTTCTGCCGTGTCATCTCAGAATTTCACTGCCGTTTTGCTCTCACTCTGCGCCACTGTTTTGAAGTAGTGAAACCTCTGTGGCGTCTCGATATTGCTCTGTTCATTTAATCAGAGCTAATGCCTCCTGGGATTGTTACCAAAAAGCCATTTCGCCACTCTGTATAGCCAATAATATTTTTCCTTCTTGGTCTCGGCTGGAGATCACTTAGTTAAGTGCAGACTACAGGGTCATGGTGGGACGCTATTGACTTTACAGTGACTCTGTTTCCTCTACTTTGTAAATGCCGGCCTAAAAAATACCAGATGCCTTGTCTCAAATTTAAAAAGGCGTCTATCAACAAAATGGCTCAATGTACTGATAGACAGAAACGTGAGCTAAGGTGAGAACACTCTGTTCTTTTCATATATATTTACCTAATAGCTTCAAAGTTGGCTTCCCTAGCCTGGACATTTTCTCCACACTGGTGGCTCTACAGCAGTGCCTTGAGCTAAATGCTAACGTCATAATGCCAGAATTGACATGCTGGTTTCAGCAGGTATAAGGTTTACCCTATTTACAATCTTACTTTAGTGCATCAGCATGCTAATATTTGCTAATTTGCAGTAGACACAAAGTAGACTACAGCCGAGGCTAATGTCAATGTCATTAGCTTGACGTGATCATGATCTTCGGGTAACCCTAACCAAGTGGTTTTTGTGCCGGGACCTAACCAGAACATTAGCCCAGTGTTGTCACTAGATAAAATTAAAAAATGAGCCTAAAGAAAGATAAAGTTGTAACATAAAGGAATGTAAAGTTTCAACATAACATTAGTTTGCAGAATTGCCGACATTTATTGTGGCGACTGGGTTGCTAGTGATGGACAGACACGCTTTGCCATCACTACAGCCACACAACTAGCATGGCCAAAACTCTTCAGTGAGCCGGCGGGTTAGCTGAAATCTAGCTAGCCATGCTCAGCAATCGTCCAAAACATACACAGCAGGGTTCAACTGGTTCAGACACACACACACGCACGCACGCACGCACACACACCCACACACACCACTGCTGTGCACAGAGGTAGCTTGTCTTTGTGAGTTGCTTCCACAAAAACAGGTCAGGCACTACTATTTTCTGCCTGGTGATCTCAAATAGAGTAATTTGCCTGGGCACAGGATAAGATCTGCCACTGAAATACTGAATACTGTATACAAACTGTGTAAAGTGACACGGCCGAGCGTGTAAAACTCTCTGCTTGCATGATTGATTGAACTCTGCCTCTCCGTTTCTGTCTCTCTCGGTCAATTGCATGTTCAGACGCCCACACACTCGCACACATCGTCTCTCTGGCTCTCTCACTCACACACACACACACACACACACACACACACACACACACAATGGGCTGACACATTGGTGTTGTCAGCTCAGCAGGGTGTCGGCTGGCCCAGAGAAATACCACAGAGATGCAGGCGAGCAGAGCGAGGGACTCCTCAGTGATGGAGTGTTGTCTCTGCGCCTGCCTGAGCTTTCCTCCACAGGGTTTTTGTGTCCTTGTGTTTGCTTCAAGACCTAATTTCTATATTTAAAACAGTATCTACTGGAGAAAAACAGTTTTTGTTCTGGTTCTCTTGATAAAACACATTTATATGTTGTGTTTTTCCCCCACAGAACTGTGCAGTACCAGTGTCTGTTTTTTGATTTCACACACAATTCAATACTTGCAGATGCTCTTTCTTGCCCTTCAATACATACAAATAAACTTCCACACTGCTCTGTGTTGTATATTATAATTTGAGCAAAACGACGGCTGGTGTAACTGTTAAAGAGAC
>OMLP01007652.1:2499-14494 GCA_900302685.1 Spondyliosoma cantharus | reverse complement strand
GGGCTGATTTACATTATTATTATTGATGAATACCTTGTAAAATGCCCAATGTAATCAGTAAAACACACACACACACACACACACACACACACACACACACACACACACACACACAGTTGTATAAAAATAATTGTCTCAAATTTACACCCGGCAAGCAGGACTGGTGTGGTGAAGCTGTCAGAGGTTAGACAGCCTAATGGGGGCTTCAGCAGAGACATGAATGGATGCATGGCCATCCCTCTGTGGTGACGGACACATGACCTCGGTTTCCTTGGTGACAAGAGGGAAGGGGGGGCAGACAGCAGTAGGTGTCAACTAAATACCCGCCAGCATATCAGATTTTAGCATTGTTTCTTTCCAGATGTGTCCCCATGTGAGTCAGGAACAGAATTGTAATGACTTAGCAGTAATAACATACATGACATACATTTAACTAGTGGTGGGAAAAGTACTCAGAGCCTTCACTTAAGTGAAAGTACTCGATGTGCAAAGTGTTATATACTTATAGAACATTATAGTATTCTGCTACATGTACAGTAAGAGCCTTTTAAAGATATAATGTGTAACATTTCAATGTGCAATATGTAAGACTTTTAGTTGAAAACACCCAAAAATTCCATAAAATGTAAATAACATGTCTGACATTATGATGTCATGCTGGAGCTAGTGTGCTAACCGGCTAGCCCCAACCCATCACGCTCTAAAGCTCCGTTGCTAGGCTAACTGAGATAACTAGCCGACTGTCCACGGCTAGCGGGTTAGTCTAGCGGTCGGTTGGCCCCGATTTGCTTTGAGTATGAATCCGACAGGTGGTTGTTAAACGCGATTCTCACACACTGCCCCGTTAACTCTGAGGTTTAAGCTGGAGACGGTTAGCTTAGCTTAGCGCAAAGACTGTTGTGAAACAGCTATGCGTGGACTCCATCCAAAGGTCACATAATGTACCGGCGTCCCTAACGATCTCGAGAGCTTGCTTGTTCAAAAATACAACGCGCGACATTTTTGCGCATTCCAATATCTAAAAACAACCTTTTGACATCAAGCAACGTTTCCAACCGTGTTCAGCGTGTTGAGCGAGTTTGTTCAAGATTATGGTGCATTTCCTCTGGTTGAATGTCTTCCTTTAACCGCCGGAAAGAGAGTCTGAGAGCGTGGAAGGAAACTAAACATAGTATACAACATCACCTCATCTGTGAACGCTGCTGACTGACTGGTTGTTTAACAAGGAAGACAACAACCTCCATGATCCCACACTACTTGTGTCTTGTTTCGACTGAAAGAACTCTCGCTGCAGAAATTAGATACTGTTTGTCTGCTTGTCGGTGTTGCATCATTTTGTAAAAAGCACATGATATATATATATAGCAATCAAATAAATAGTGAAATAAAATGTAGTGCAGGAGACTTATTAAGTGACATTAAACAGACCTGGGAAAAGCACAAGTGTGTCAAAATGGTACTTAAGTACATTCAGGGTACATTCCTGCACTGCAGTGTTTGCTTTTCTTTAAGTTACCTCCTCGTTCACCCCAGCAGCAACTTAACCCCTTTATGCGCATGACATCATTTGGCCCCGCAGCTGAATTCCAGATGTATGGAGCTAACCCGGCACAGATGGGTTTAATATTGGAAGCACAGAGCCATTGTTGTGCAGAGTCGAATTTAAGCTGCTGTTGACTGACGGCTCCCCCCACAACACTGTAATGGGCAGCAGGGAAGGGCCTACAGCAGATGGTATATCCGCAGCCTCTGTAATGTTGCGCAAATACTCAAAAAGCACGGCTGAGGCGTCCTGTCAAAGAAAGAGGGAAACTGTGCGTCTAAAGCGTTGTAGCACAATGCAAACTGTGAAACACTGTTTGCACGTTGTTGGCGCGATTAGAAAACACAGTGAAGTGTTGCGATGTTGACCTAAGATGGAACACAAACTCAAACTCGAAACGCACGTTAGACAACGAGGTAAAACAACCAAGATTGCCAAACAGAGGAGAGCTTTAAATCAGACGATGAGGAGGTGAGTCCAGCTGCAGCAGAGAAAAGCTGCAGTCTCAAAAAGAAGCAGATTTTAGTGGAACAGGAGGTGACATGAGGATTAGAGTGGATGTAATCAGACATGCTGTGACAATTGCACGTGATGGAGTACGGTGCTGCATGTTAGCGTAAAAGCATGCATGCTTCCTTTACTGTATGCTTGCAGTGTAACATTGTACGCTCATGGAGGTCTTTTGTGTCCTCTTCCTACTCTAAAAATAAATCTGAATGCCGTTGACTGTAAAAAGCCTGAAGCCACAGCAGTAGGAGCCGTCTGGCTTCAGTTGCTCTAGCAACTGGTTGGAAATGAACTCTTGAATAAGTGGCTCACTTAGCTCATTCAGCACTCGCAGAAAGGTTATTACAGCACAGCTGCAACAGTCTCACCACAAACTAACCTGTATGGAACAAACGTGCTGCACGAGGGAAGTGGTGAAATGTTGCACAGCAGCTCTTCTTCTATTTATAAATGGCTGTGGGAAATGAATGCATGTTCAGGTGCAACTTATCTTCCGGTAGGGCAATGCAGGTTCTGCATGCAAAGCGGATCTTTACAAAGACTTCAATATGCTGAGTGCAGAAGTGTTTGGCTGCAGCAATAACGACAGCGGCGATTATTATGATGAAAGAGATGACTGTATGCGGTCTTCATCAAAGGGAAATAAACCAATAAAAGATGAAGGTGTGCACAAGAGGCTAAAAGCTATAAACACTGAGCTCACTCTGCCTGTAGATGACTGCACTCGCAGCTGATGGACTGGATGGAAGATGGCTGCCGGTGATCTGAGACAAATTCCCCACCAGTTCTGTCAGAGGAATAAAGAATCAGAGTTCATACTGAACAGTGACAAAAGTCTGACAGAAGCCCACCCTGTTTTATTCTCCGCTTTTCTTTTTTTCTCAAAGCGAGGTTGCCATGGTCCTTCGTCATGGTCCCATGTTCTTTTTCTTTTTTTCTTTTTTTTTTTGAATGGCCACTGGCTGTGGTGACTGCTGGGTAGCAGTGATTAGAGAGGGGCTGAATGCACAATGCAGCTCTGGCTGACTGATGATATGACCGCTCAATAGATACAGTGCAGCAGAAAAATACAGCACGAGACAATAAAATCTACTAGAGATACACAGAATGCAGCTTTGGTCTGGATGCAAATGACAGATCCACATGGATTAAAGGCTTAATTGGTATTTAGCCAGAACGGAAGCAGTATACTGTGCAGACATGCGATAGAAATACATGTCTCTCTCGCTATAATCACGTATGAACTGCATCTGTCATCCGTGTGTTTGGTCCACAGGCTGTTTCTTGCTCCCAGGTGTGAAGTGGAGGGCCTCCCAAACACAGACCAAGACTGGTAATGACAACATTTATTTATGTGTGTGTGTGTGTGTGTGTGTGTGTGTGTGTGTGTGTGTGTATGTGTGTGTGTTGCAGCCGCTTCCAGAGTGAGTGTGGCATGTAAAGTAATTATTCAGACAATAAAGCCTGCCTCTCTTGTCTTTTGCACTCCGCAGAGGATTGCGTGTGTGTTTGTGCGTCTTTGTTTTTCGCAAGTGTTTTTCCATTTTGAGGCTGAAACTGGAGCACTAATGACGGGTGCCTTGATGATAAAAGTATTGATACCGCGACACCTGCGTATTTTTGCAAGGTATTGATTTTCATAGCGGTGGGATCAATACTGAATATAAACAATGTAGCCTCCGTCTTCTTGTGTTTTTGCACAAAAAATACAGTATCTCGCTGCCACAATACCACAAAATCATTGCCATTTTACTGCCAACAGAGAAATTAGCTGTTGAAGTGCATTTTATACATTCCACTAGCCCCGCTTAACCTACACGACACTCAAGAATATGGACTTCAGTGCATATTTGGAAGTGTTAACACAGCGCCTTATAAAGGAGATGCATTATAGTTGGCACATGTTCATGGACACAGGAACAAGGGATGCTCAGGGGGCTGCGGCCCCATCTAAAACAAGGCATTATGAAAAATAAAAAAAAGTGAAGAAATTGCTTTGGTTTATTTTGTGGTTTATCAGTTTAATCTATGAACTACGCTGCAGACTGGATTCTCTGTTAACAGTGACAAACAGGCAGATGATCACACGCGCTGACATTTGCCACATCCACACCTTGTGATCGGATCTTGTCACCCCACCCCGTGCAAAAAGAAACTCTGTGATCTCTTATTACAGAGGGAAAGAAATAACTCAATGTATGACATGTGCCGAATTTACAATAAGGCTCAGATGATTAAGAATCCTTCATAGATGACATTTCACAAAGTTTATAAAATGTCTCCGAGCTCAGCAACACATAAAATTGAGTGATTTTATAAGGGACTCTGAAGAATTTCCCTCCCTCTTAATCTCCTCGCTGCTGTCGATTGTAGTTGACGTGGCTGTGGATGTGTGAATACCTGTGAGATATGAGTTATCCTGGCTGTTTAAATGAATGCAAAAAAAAACTTTTTTGAATACAAAAACATGAAAGTTATGCACTATTTACAATGAAGTCATTATGTAGACCGACTGTGGCTGACTTCCCGCCTCTCCCCGTACATTTATTACTCATAAGCAGATTTTGCAGCCAACAGCATTTTTCACAGCACATGTATTGACTGGTTATAGCAGGAAATTAACAGACGTAACTAAGAGCACAATAGTTCTAAAGATGTTTTAGTTTCAGGGCCCTGATTAGACTTAGCTTATTTGTAGTGTCATGTGAGTGTAGGTGTAATATATTCTCTGACATTTGTGCTGTGACTGAAAGAAAGAAAGCTTTTGAAGATCTTTTAGATCTCATTAGTTCTCATTGAGACGGTAACTATTTAGTCAAAGGAAACAAAGTCTTTTACTGTATGTGTGTTTTCCATAAGTCAAGGTCTCTTTTAAGTATATTTATTTAACCCACTTCTCTCTTGAAAGTTTCAGAGAGGAAAAATAAAGTGTTAACCCTCCATTATCAGTTGTGTGATGCATTTTATATGCTACAGGCCGGTGATTCTTGTCCTTTCTCACGTCAAGGAGACAAATTTGACCACAGACTGCTATTTGATAAGATTTTGTCCTCCACCTGATATCCGCTTTTACATGTTTTCTTACAGAAACTACATAAATAAAACAAAAATAGGATAAAAATAGACACTTACTCTGTTATTGCGTTATTTGGATGGATTTAAAGTGAAACAAAAAGGTTCCCTTTTTTGCCATGGACCCCCTCAAGTACCTCTCAAGGTCTTTGTGAACTACTTCTATACATACAACAAATCCACTTATGACAAACAAAAAGTAACACCAGTAAAGCATTCAACTCCAAATCTATTAAAAAACAACAACAATGAAATATTTCTTTGTGTTATTTTGGTCGAGTAGGAAACCCCTTTTACTGTCAGAGCTCCAGGAGTTTTGCAACATCCTCCTTTTTCGTGCTCCCAGTGAACGCAGCACGATGCTCAGTGAATCCGCAGCATCCGTGAAGAGGGAGCGGAGCTTTGTCTGATAATGAAGAGCCTCTCTGCCTTTGACCTGGTTATGGAGACATGTAGACAGAGCGAGACCCCTAAAGTAGGGAGGTCTCGGTAAGATACGAGTAGGGAGAAATTAATCTGTTTTCTTTTTTTTCTTTGTCACAAACCAGATTTGTTGCTATTGGGAGATTACCCTTCCTATAGTATTTTTTTTCCCCTCTGCAGGGGAGAGAGAGAGAGACGAGCGTCAGAGGGGCCAAAGAGGAGGAAAGGGACTTGAAGAAAAAAGGAAATGAGATTTAAATCTGGGGAGGAAATAACAGATGGAGCGGAGCGGTGGAGGCAGCAGAGGAGCAGGGGAATCACTGGGGGAAAAAAGGGAGCGCAAGGGAGAGTTCTTGTGCAAACTGTGTTGAGCGGGGCCAACTGGGATGAACTGCCTACAGGCAACCTGACCTTGGCTACGAGACACCGACACACACACACTTAACCCATGGCACACACTCGCATACACACAAATATATTACACACATATTGTCGGGCATCGTCTCTCCTCTCTCTTGCTCCTTTTCTTCTTTCCTCCCATCAGTCTCTCCTTCCTCCCCCTCTGATTCCTCTATCGGCGCCATCTCTGTCTCTTTCATCAGGCAGGTTGGAGATGTAGTGGGGCGCCGGGGATTCAATAGCCCTAACCTTTATCTCCGTCATCCTGTAGTGTTCGTAATGACAGCCTCTTCTTCCTCCTCACCTCTTCACCCTCTTCCTCTCCTGCCCCCAGGCTCCCCTCGGCCTATGCCCAATTAGCCTGTCGCGGCTAACGAAAGGATGTCTGTGTGCGTGTGTGTGTCTGTGTATGTGTGTATGTGTGTGCGTGTGTGTGTAACAAGCATGAAATAAGATTTGGCCATCCAGCCGATCAGCTTCAGTCGAGTCTTTGCCCGCTTCAAACCAGACAAGAAGAAAGACACAAACCCTTCGACACAAAAGGAGAGATGGAGGGAGAAATGGCTGGATAGACAGAGCTGAAGTGACCGTCAGTGTTTTGCGACGGTAACTATTGGAAACTATTGATGAGAGTAAAAAAAGCAACCGGCCCGAGGCCTTCCCTCTCACACTTCAATCACTGCGACGGCCTGTCTCAATCAAAAAAAGGCTTTAAAACTGCTAACCAGAACCAAAGAGGTACGACCACATCACAGCTGTTTTGAGCCTCCCCGTTTGTTTATTGATCACTTTAAGGGGCTCTTTCTTGGCTCCAAACCATGTTTTAGATTATATTAATCCGTTGAGAATCTCTGCTTAGTTTGAGATCCCCGGGCGGCGCGGTCTCCTGTCTCTCCTGCAGCCCAGGCTGAAAACTAAAGGAGACAGAGCCTCGGCCATCAGGACCCCGAGGCTCTGGACTGACCTGCTCCATGTAACGAGGCTGTCTGAGCCAGAATCTCTTCCTAAAGAAAAAAAAATCTTTTTTTGTTTTTGTTTTTTTGAATTTTGTTTGTTTCTCGTTTATTATTTGTCTTCATTTTGCCCTTCGTATTTTTTTATCATTCATTTTGATGTATTTAATCTTATTTTCTCTTTGAAGCACTCTGTACTTTGTTTTAATAACTGCTCCAAAAATACTTTTCGTTAACATATTATCATTGTTCTCCTCTCTTGAGGTGAATATGTCTCCACTGTCTATTAAACTTCATAATTCTTCAAATTGTAAAAAGCAAGTAAGGCAAAAAGTTAATGTATACTGACTCCAGCTGAACTCCTTTACTGAGATGGATTCTTAAACTTCATTACATGCTTTAGTATTCAAAAAACACATCCGTTTTCTAATTCCGTCCCCCTCAATCTGTTCTAGCTCCTGTCTCTTTTAGGCCCCGCCTCCCAAATACCCAGTCTCCTCTGATTGGTCAGCTCGCACATGCCTGACCTGGCACTGTTCACAAAAACAGAGCAGCCGTGCCAGATCAATTCCATCACGCCAAACATAGCCGCTGGGCGTAAATTATGCAAATGTGTGACTCTGTGATGTCACAAAGTCACTCAATTAAAGGTGGGACTAACGTAACGGTTTTTCGGGTTTTCTGCGGGGGAGAGGAGCTTCTGCTGGTGCAAGCGTTGACCCTTTTTAACTTTCAAGAGAAACCTGTATTAAACTCAAAAGTCTTCTTTAAATGAGGCAAAACTCCTGCATTTGAGTGAAAAAAAGTGAAAGTGCCATTATTAGTGCAGAGTTTTCTGACTTGTGGGGAATCTTACAGCAAGCCTGAGCTCAAATCACTCTCTATCCGACGTGTACTGTACAGGGGCGGCTATTACACAATTCCCCAATCCTACACATATCCCGGATTGACACTGCCGCAGCTGACTCGCAGACTTTTATTAAGAGTGTCGGAGCAGAGTTGGTATTTTAATGCAAATCGTGTGCCTCTGTGACAGCTAATAGATATATTTAGTCATCGCTAGTATAGCGTACAAATCAGCGAGCGAGCTAGTGAGGCTCGAGTCGGGCGGGTGAGAGAAAGTCAGAGGCGCAGCGGTGCAATAAAGTGTATAAGATCTCTGGAGTGCTCGAGACCTACATGTACTTCACGTGGCAGCGCTGTGAGCATGCTTCTTGTTGGCCGAGTGTCGAGAGAGGGAGTTTGTTGTATGGCCATTAGCCTTGACGCACACACATACACACGCACACAACATACACACACAACACACACACACACACTCAGGGAAACACACACACACTGACTGCTGCAGGGTCATCGTCCCCTCTCTGGGCTGCAGTGGCCGAGTGATGGGAAGAGAAAACCAGAGGAGAGAGTGGAAGCGATGTGCTTCACTTCATTCAGTATGACTCTTAACACTAACCTGCTCCTCTCTGGACCACCTCTGTTCCAGTGGATGTAAATAAACTCTTCTACCCACGATGGTTTCATCGCTCAGCAACTCAGACATTTGTAAAAGATATGTTCAGAATGCGTGTGGATGGTAAATTTGCCGGAGGATCAAATTTACGAGACACTAAACATGACAAAACAAGCGCGTGTGAGGTGGCTTCATCGTATTTTCTCACTAACCCTTGCTTTTCACCTTTTTCCTCATTAGCAGGAGGATCAGTCTAAGGTTGGAAAAAGAAAGATATTAGAAATTATGATTGCTACAAATTCCATGACAGCAGCAGCTAGATCGTCACGGGAGTCTTAAAATCGTTCCCTTAAATCTCAGGGTAATTAGAATATTTTTCAAATGTAGGATTTAGCGGATACACAAACATGACTTATAGTAGATTTTAATGATAAAACACAACCCAACATGTCAGCAACCCAGGCCCAGACCCCTATACGCTTCCTCACACTTTCGCGCACCACACGATTAAGTGAGTGTATGATGTCTGCACTGAGCATATTTGCACACAGTTTTACAAACATGGAGAGCGTCAGCCTTTGAGTCATCATCGATATATCTAATCAAAGGAGCCGTTCTTTGACTGCTAGCACTCAATCAACAGGCCTGCGAGCACCGACTGTGTGTTTCAGCGCATCGATGTGTGTTCGGCTAATAACCAGCTCAACGTCGCCGAAAACTGCTCCACTTAACTGACACACTTCCATTTTAAATCTGCTTGGCCTGCACTTATATTTGTGTTAAGTATTTATTTCTGGCATTTCTGTGTGTAATCTCTCGCTGGGAGAGGTTTGAGTGCGTTTGTTCCACATGTGGACTCGACCCCCTTAGTGACCAGTCGCATTGCCCGACGGGTAGGGGCGGCTCAAATGAAAATGATGTAACAAAAAATAAGTGATATCAAAGGTGTTATATGTAATTTTTTTAATTCAAAACATTCAAAAATTAAGTAAAATGACCAACAGAATGTAAATAAAATAAATAAATATTGACATCATTTCAAAGACTTTGATGTGTTCTGTTGCTGAGATATCTACAGACGTTAGCATGCTAAACAGCTATTTGGTTGCAAGGTCTTATGTGTTGCAGGTTCAAATGACAACTGATAAGTGAACTACTGTCTGTGTCGGGGATATATGTCCGAGTAAGGGCTTTGAACGCAACACAGGGGCAAATGTTACTTTCCAGGTGTCGGGTTCAGTTAATACTCTTTCCGACAAAACTGTGTCCATGAGTCTTCACCCTGATGTGGACATACGCTGGTGTAGCTCTTATTCTGTGTTTTTGCGATGCTAGCTGTGTGTTCAAGTATGTATCAAACTGTATTCTGTTGTACATAAGACAGAGGGCTGACCAGACACCGACCCATAAAAATCCCCCCTTATTTAGCCTCGTTAATAGCGGGTGAACAGAGGGGAGAGAGCCCCGCTCCGCTCTCAGATGACCTCCGGATGGACGGATGGAATTAGCAACGAAAAAATGTCGGCCACTGTCAGCGAGCGCTTCCCCTTTCTCCACCTTCATGGTGTTTACATTGTCTTTACAGAGGAGGACAGGACCGAAACAAAAGCCGAAGAGGGGGGGAGAAGGAGATGGGGAAGGGGAGGTGGGGTGACGAGGGGACGGAGGAGGAACTCATTAGTGAAAGAGTTTAAGTGGAATGATGAGAAGAAGCTGGAGGGAAGGACAGGATGAGATAAGACAGGATTTAGAGTGGGAGAGAGGGAGAGATAGAGAGAGAGAGAAGGAGGGGGAGATTTTGGAGGGGAGAGAAGTGTCACTTTAAACAATCTTCACCGGGGAGAGAGATAGGAATATCACCCGAACCTTAATCCCTGTTTATATTTAGTATCTCAGATTCGTGCAGATGAAAACCGTGCCCGCAGGAGCTGTAAAATACGACGCTCGTGTGTATTTAAATAATTAGGTTTTACAGTTCATTTAGTGTTTTTAGAGATATTTCTTCCTGAACAGTGATGAGTGAGGACATGGTGGAAATGCTGGCAATTGAAACAAAAAAGTAGTAACAATCTTGGTGCGGGTCTTTGGTAGAACTAACCAAAATACAGGCCAACGCTGGAACTTTATGTTGGACCACAGGGCTAAAGCAAGCAGCGATTCTGTAGTATTGTTAAAATGCGAAATGTTAATTATTGTTAATCTGATCTTTTATCTTCAGGATAGTCTGTCTAAATTCATATTTCCACAGTGTGGATACCACCCCGCCCTGCTCAGATTATAGAAATAGAAAAGAAATCATAATTAGGGATTGTATTTAGGCTTATTTAAAGAGCTTTATATCTTGTAAAGAAAACATAAACAGTCATTCATATTATATATATATTTTAGTTTTTTGCCACAAACATCTGGTGTATTGTGGGGCCCAATCTGAACAGCCCTGTATGCAAAAATCACATTGGAAAAGATGTGTAAATGATCTTATTCAAACCAAAATGCTTTTCTTCTTTTATCTATCCTCCTCGGACATCAGATTCTCACATAATGAGACTCAAACTGACTGTATGTGTTTAGACTGCTGAATACACACTGTTGGAAGTGACATCTTAAACGCCCTAGCTACTCAATGATTTAGATTTTAAGATAAACTCCTTTACTGGGAATCAAAATTGACTCGTTCTCGTAATTTGAATGGTTCGGCCGTGTCTTTTTAAAATTCCAATACTGATATGTGCACAGGAAGTACCTCAGATACCGCCTCAAATGCTGGAATCTGCACTGGCGAGTAGACGAGTCCATGCAACGATGCGATACCACGTAATTTATTCATTAGAAAACAGCACCCTGCTATTTCCCAGCAACCTGCCGCACAGCTTTATGTAACATTGTCTTAGCACAAGTGGCCACTATCCATAAACAGTAAGCAAGTGCTGGTAAACGTGTTCAACTTCAAACACATCCATAACATAACCATAACCTGTTTTGACTTTGTTCTCAGAATTCTGAGTCTTTTTTGTTTTTCTTTCATATTTTTCCAACCCTTCTACTTTTCTAGCTTCAAACAGTGGTATGAGGACCCTTTTTGTAAATATTCTGTAAGTTCTGAGTTTGAATCTCTTCTCTAAAACTACTACTACAACTACTACTAGTGCCCCTGTTAAACTAAAAATAAGACTGCTATTGCTTTGGGATTATTGCATTTTATTTTTTTAAATCAATATCTTTGTGGTCAACCAAACAAACCCCTGAATCTTTAATAAAGCTCCAACGGCAGCTTTGTATGCATTATACGAGGAAATGTGACTGTTAGCTCGAGCTTACTTGGCAGTGAACCATCAGCCATTTTGTTATCTTTCCAGCCACTTGACTTTCCAGTAAAAGTTTTGAATGTCGTACTCCGGGTGCAAATAAAGCTGGGAAAGTGACAAAGTCCAAAGCTGTCCTGAGCCTGTGTACCTGCTTTTCAGATAACTCTCTGTCTCTCTCTCTCGACACACACCCAAACACACACACACACACACACACACACACACACACACACACACACACACACAGACTACCGAGGGTGAGTCAGACACAAGAGAGGGAGCGTCAAAGGAGCAGAGGAGTAAGAGATCAAGCAGACGGTTGCCGGTTACATGA